>PVJS01001416.1:80529-98456 GCA_004027185.1 Glis glis | reverse complement strand
CTGCGTTCAATCCCTGGTACTGCAAAAAAAAAAAAAAAAAAAGAAAGAAATAAAAAATAGGGCTGGGGGTGTAGCTCAGAGGTAGAATGCCCCTGGGTTCAATCTCTAGTACCGCAAAAAAAATTTTTTTTAACTTTTTAGACACTTGTGGGGCCTTTTATGGGGTGCCCCTCTCTGGGCCCCACTTTGAGACCTGCTGGTCTAGCAAGGGGACAGGTGATGGTCTCCTCTGTGGGCTCCTCACTTTTCTCCAAAATGACCCGTCCAACCCCATGCAGGATCCGCGCCAGCCCCCTGCTGGTCTTCCTCCTGGTCCTGGCTGCTGGCTTCTGGCTGTTCCAGCTGCTTCGCTCAGTCTGCAACCTCTTCAGTTACTGGGACATCCAGGTGTTTTACAGGGAGGCTCTGCACATCCCACCGGTGAGCTGTGCAGGAGTGTCTGCAGTGACAGCGTGGGCAGAAGAGAGTGGAGGGAGAGGGGGCCATCCGGATGGGAGGACCGACAGGAGAAAGGCCAGAAAAAGCCAGGCTTATGACACCTGCCCTGGGCCCAGAGTACTGTCAGGAGGTGGGCACCGCCACTTAGGAAGCATGGCCCTTACCCTCCCGGAGCTTCCTTTATTAGATGTGTCATATAAGATGACTTACAGTCACATGCTTGTGGTAAAAAACAGTGGGTGTTTAGAGGAAAGACTGTCACCTGGCTTTCTAGAGCAGGAGGAACTGGAGTTGGGCTTGAAAGGTCAAGACAGGCAGAGGGCACTCCAAGCCCCAGAGCGGGAATTTGAGGAAAGACAGTGAGGAGATGGACCTGCGAGCCTGAAACAGCCTTCAAGGGCCCATCGGGTGACCTCCCCCATTGCAGTCAGCCACCGTGTTGGCTTCGTCACTGTCCCCTGGTTAGGCTTTCTTTCCTTTCCTCTCCTTCTTGCTCTGTACCTAAGTTAAAGGCACCGGCTGCAGCACACTTCCCTGTTCCCCTCTTGGAAGTCCAGAGCTCTTGGCACAGGCAAAACCCTCCTGCATGGCAAGGGGAGGAGTTCTAGAAGGTTCCGGAGTAGGGAGGAGTTGGGGGTCAGCAGACCAGACAGGAGGGCAGGAGCTGAGCACTGCTCCTGGGGAGGTGCTGACCCTCTCTTTCTCCTCCTTCCTTCTTTCCCCTCCTCCCTGTTCCTTCCAGGGGAAGGGGAGACACTGGGATGAGCTGGAGGCTGGCCCAGAGGGACTTGACTAACCTGGACTGGGGAAGCTGGGTGAAACTGGGCTAAAGAGCTTTGCAGCCCTCAGGATGAGGTTGGCAGCACCTCCCCCTCAGCCACGGACACAGCCAGGGTCATGGGAAGGCCAATGTGGTGACAATGCAAGTGGCCAGGAGTGGGGTGGGGCTGGGGAGTCTCAAAGCTCACCCAGGCAGCAGGTGGTGAGGCTTGGGCCCCAGAGGTGGTCAGCACACTGGGAATGGAAAGGAGAGGTTCCCCCGTGACTGGCCAGCTATTCTTTTATGTGTGTGATTGAAGGGCTCAGAAAAACCTGCTCTTAAGGAGCTAAGAAGCCAGGTTCTCAGCTCCTTAAGAGCACCTGGAGTTTACTAAAGAGGTGTCACAGGAAGTACGTGACTAATGGCCACATGAGTGGCAGGGATGATGAGGAGCAGAGCAATTCAGAAGAGGATGAAAGGAAGTCAGGAGTGCCCCTGCCAGCGCGGGGTAGGGGAGGGCAGAGAGCCAAGGGTGGGCAGGGGCTGAGAAGTGATGTTGCTTTGGTCTTGGTGACTTTGCGGCGGTTTGTAGGCAGCCCATTTTGGGGGGTGCGGGGGAGGAGCTTGGGCATCACTGTGCAGGGGAATTGGGGTCCCTGGCTCTCACCAAGCCCCTCTCCTTAGGAGGAGCTCAGCTCGGTACCCTGGGCAGAGGTGCAGTCCCGCCTCCTGGAGCTGCAGAGGAGCGGGGGGCTGTGTGTGCAGCCGCGGCCGTTGACCGAACTGGACGTCCATCACCGCATCCTGCGCTACACCAACTACCAGGTGGCGCTGGCCAACAAGGGCCTGCTGCCGGCCCGCTGCCCCCTGCCCTGGGGCGGCAGTGCGGCTTTCCTCAGTCGCGGCCTGGCGTTCAACGTCGATCTGCTCCTCTTCCGTGGTCCTTTCTCACTCTTCCGCGGGGGCTGGGAGCTGCCCGATGCCTACAAGCGCAGCGACCAGCGGGGCGCCCTGGCCGCGCGCTGGGGGCGCACGGTGCTGCTGCTGGCGGCGGTGAACCTGGCGCTGAGTCCGCTGGTGCTGGCGTGGCAGGTGCTGCACGCTTTCTACAGCCACGTGGAGCTGCTGCGGCGCGAGCCCGGAGCGTTCGGGGCGCGCCGCTGGTCCCGCCTGGCGCGCTTGCAGCTGCGCCACTTCAACGAGCTGCCGCACGAGCTGCGCGCGCGCCTGGCCCGCGCCTACCGGCCGGCCACCGCCTTCCTGCGCGCCGCCGAGCCCCCGGCGCCCCTGCGCGCGCTGCTGGCCCGCCAGCTCGTCTTCTTCGCCGGCGCGCTCTTCGCCGCGCTGCTGGTGCTCACGGTCTATGACGAGGACGTGCTCGCGGTGGAACACGTGCTCACCACCATGACCGTGCTCGGGGTCACGGCCACCGTGGCCAGGTGCGATGGCACTTGCACAGGGGGTGGTGTTGGGGGGTGTCCATTTCTCTGACCCGGGGCTCAGCGAACACCCCGTTCCTCGGGCGAATCCTGCGCTCTCCCACCTCCAGCACCCCCTCCCACCAACCTCAGCCCTGCGTTCCACCCACATCCTTCTAACCGCAGACCCCTTCCCCACCTCGGACTCCGCCCTCCAGGTCTTTCATCCCGGAAGAGCAGTGCCAGGGGCGTCCCCCGCAGCTCCTGCTGCAGGCAGCCCTGGCCCAAATGCACTACCTCCCGGAGGAGCCCGGCGCTGGCGGCCGGGCCGGTGCCTACTGGCAGATGGCGCAGCTGCTGCGATACCGAGCGGTGAGGGCTAGGGACTGCCGAGGAGGTCTCCAGGCACCGGGTGGTCTGTCTGGGAGAAGCCGTTGGCCACACAGACATGGGGGAAAGGCCCCTGGGAGCCTCAGGAGTGACTGGGTTGGAGATTCAAGAGGGGGTCCCTACTCAGCCTCACCCTTCGTCCCCAGGTCTCCCTCCTGGAGGAGCTCCTGTCCCCACTCCTCACCCCGCTCTTCCTGCTCTTCTGGTTTCGCCCCCGTGCCCTGGAGATCATTGACTTTTTTCATCACTTCACCGTGGATGTGGCCGGGGTTGGGGACATCTGTTCCTTTGCCCTTATGGATGTGAAGCGCCACGGCCACCCTCAGGTTAGAGTCCTTCCCTGGCCCCGCGGAGTCGCGTCAGGTAGGAGTTTGCTACCAAAGCAGGCCTGGGTTCCCACCCCGGCTCCACCCCCTGCTGCCTGGGACCTTGAACACACATGGCTTCACTTCCCCGTGCCTTAGTGTCCTCATCAGGTGAGGACAATGACATTAGCCAGCACTTGTGAGGATGACACGAGATGACATCTGTAGATCCCGTGACAGAGTTGCTGGCAGTAAATGGGAGCAAAGACCACCACAGAGGGGCTGGCTGGGGGGCTGGGGTGGGGTCAGTGGGGACAGCCTTCCCCTTTCCCTGGGCGCTGGGTCTGCACAGGCGGAAAAGCATCGAAACTGGCCCTTTTTGGAGCTGAGTCTAGACGTAGGTCCTGCTCAGCTGCCCCAGCCTCAGCGTCGGCTTTCACATGGAACATGGGGCAGTATTTCCTGAGTGGTTCAGTGTCTGCAGCACCTGAGGGACTGTTGTTGCTCACAGTGGCTCTCAGAGGGACAGACAGAGGCCTCTCTGTCTCAGCGTGCGGAGGATGGAAAGACGGAACTCTCCTTGATGCGATTCTCCCTGGTGCACCCGCAATGGCGCCCCCCAGGGGACAGCTCTAAATTCCTTGGGCACCTTCGAGGCCGGGTCCAACAAGATGCAGCTGCCTGGGGCGCTACCTCGGCCCGTAGCCCCCCAACTCCAGGGGTGCTCAGCGACTGCACCTCGCCTCTGGTGAGTCCCAGACCTGATCTACCCTTCTGTCCTCACCACCCCAATCCCTTTCCTCTCTTCCCTCCTCGCTTCACCCTCCCTTCCTGTCCTCTCTTGTGACTCTGGCTTTTTCTTTCGTTCAGCCGGAGGCCTTCCTGGCCAACCTTCTGGTGAACCCCCTCCTGCCCCCAAGGGACCTGAGCCCCACAGCCCCCTGCCCAGCTGCTGCTACAGCCAGCCTACTTGCCTCCATTTCCCGCATGTCCCAGGATCCCAGGTAAGTGGTGGAGGCCTGAGATGCAGGAGAGTCTGGGGTGGGGCCGGTCCTCCAGAAGGAGGGAACTGGGGGTGCTGAGGGGATTTGGAAGGGAAGATGCAGCCTGGCCCTCCCTCTGGGGGAGCGGTGCATGTCTCTTGACCTGCTGCACCCCATGTTCCAGCTGCGTGTCCCCAGGAGGGACTGGGAACCAGAAGCTGGCCCAGCTCCCAGAGCTTGCTTCTGCTGAGATGAGTCTCCATGCCATTTACCTGCACCAGGTGAGTTGAGGGGTACTGGGAAGCAGGTGAATGAAATGGAGACTGGGGAGGAGCGTGGAGTCTAAGAAAGTACTTAACAGGAGCTGTGAGCTCTCTGTACCTAGCCTCGGGCTTGGCCTTGCCCCCTGGCCAGAAGGGAGCCCCTCATTCCTCTTCTTCTATCTAGCTTCATCAGCAGCAGCAGCAGGAAGTGTGGGGTGAGGCTTCGGCCTCCTCCCCATCCAGGCCCTGGTCCAGCCCCTCACAGCCAGCCTCGCCTGACGATGAGAAGCCATCCTGGTCCAGTGATGGTGAGGAGGATGGGGGCAGGGGGCAGATCCTGTGGACACTGGGCATCATGACACCACCCAGCTGATGGTTCTTGTCACCAGGCTCCAGTCCTGCCTCCAGTCCTAGACAGCAGTGGGGAACCCAAAGGGCCCAGAATCTGTTCCCTAGAGGGTTTCAGGAGACCACAAACACCCAGAAGGAAGCTGGCCAGGCCCCTAGCACGGACTGAAGAGGACACCTCAGGTCAGTCTTGCCTACTTTGGAGGGGAAGGAAGGAAGGAGTAGGAAATTAGTTTGAAGCAAGTTTTGGAGGGATGGGGACATTGGTAGAATTTGGGGTGATGGGATGGTAATCTCTAGGACCTAGGCCCCTGGACTGCTTGTCAAGAGCCTTCTCTTGCCCTAGGTTCCTGGATTCTTCAGCTGCAGGAGATTGTGCATGGGGTGGCATGAAGGACACGTGGAGCCATCTTTCAAGACCCCCCACAGACAGTAGACCCAGGATGCTTCAGTTGGGCAGGACCTGGGGGGTCCATGAGGAACTCGCCCCAGAGAACAGAGAAAGAGTAGAGGAGGAGATGCCCATGGCAACAAGTCTTAGAGATGTCCCCCACACAGAGGAGGCTAAGGGACATCGCCCCAAATGGCTGTCCTGGGGCAGTTGCCTGGGAAGAAGTCCCCGGAGAATCCTCAAGGTGGAGTTCAGGGGCTCAGGCTAAGTGTTAGGGAAACAGGGAGTCAGGAGGCCTGAAGACAGGGGATTCTTCCTGCTGGCCTCTCCTTCAGGTTCCCATGGGACTTGGGGGGAGGGAATGGGGCCTTGTGAGTGGAAAAACTTGGGGGGAGGGAATGGGGCCTTGTGAGTGGAAAAACTAGTGAGGGCTGATGTTTTGGATTTGAGCACTGCTGTGCTGTCTGAGGAAGTGGGTGCGGCTCCTCATCCTGTGTGAAACAAGCAGTAAAAATTGCTCATGGCTGAGTTGTACATCTTGGTGACGGTAGTCTCTGGCATGCCCCACTCCTGGCAGCTGAGGGCTGCATCTGCTTTCTCAATAAAGAGCAAGGGAACAACCCAGGACTGCCTGTGATTTGCTGGGAAGCATGTTTTTAGAGTGCTGGGTCACATGCAATGTGTAGGACTGGCTGTCAAAGAATTACCACCCCCACATCTGTGCAAGTTAAAACACAAAACACGTCTTTTTATAATTGTAATCTACAGAGGCTGGGTTAGGCCTCATAACATCTGGCACAGTCTCTTATGGTAAATCTTCAATAATAAATATTTGAATGATTTAGAGAGAGGCTTTAAAGGCAAGATACTCCTGAGAGGGGGAAGGGGAATCTACATTTCACCTAAAGCACACGAAGGAGCTAGCAGTAGGCCCCAAACACCTCTGCTGGCAGAAGCCTTCCGGATCCAGGCAGACCCCTGCAAGGAGAAACAGGCCTGGATAGAAGAGACATTTTGCTCAGTCCAGGGGAATGAAGCTGGATCTCTACAGCCTCGCAAGGCTCTGGAAGGCACCTCGAGAGCGTAGGGAGAGGTGGCTGGCCCTGGTCAGCGGACACGAGTGCGGCAGCCCCTCTCTCGGGGCTGTCAGGAGCCGGGAGTGTCTGGGCCGGGCAGGTCAAAGGCCCAGGGCACTGCGCTCCGCAGCTGCCGCTCCTGCAAGGAAAAGCTCTGGGTGCGTATGCGGCTTGTCACCTCCTGGGTGCGTAGTGTGAGCCCGAAAATGTCCTCGTGGTAGCGTTGCTGATCCTGCGGGGAAAGAGCTCAGAGGATCAGAACCAGAGCTCGAGCCGGCCGGAATCGGCCTGGCTGCTGACAGGGCCCCGCCCCGCCCCTCAGGGCCCCGCCCCGCCCCTCAGGGCCCCGCCCCCTCACCCGCAGCACGCCGATGACGTCACCCGCCTCGTCCAGCTCCATGTCGCCCTCCGTAGCCAGGATTCGCTGCACAGTCTGCAGGACGCTGGTTGCCATGGTGACATCGCCGCAGACAAACATGTGGCCCCGCTCGAGGCACAGCACGCGGTGCACCTCGGAAGCCAGCTCAGTCCTCAGGAGGTCTTGCACGTAGGTCTGAGGGGAGGCGGGGAGAGGGAGGGGTCCCTGGCTGAAAAGACCCCGGGGTAGGCCAGGTGGGGCCTCCGCGTCCTGGGGCGGGGCCAAGGGCGGAGCCAGGAGGGGCGGGGCTTGGGAGCGGAGGTGGGCGCGCCCGGAAGGGCCCGGGGGCGGGGCCAAGTGGGAGTGGCTGAGCACTCGGGCAGGTGGAGGGGCTGGGCCTGGACCTTCGCGCCCCCTGGAGCGCGGTAGCGGCCCTTCGCTCGCAGTCTCAAGGCTGTCCCTGCGCCCTGGGGTCCCACACCTTGGGGCTGTCGGGTTCCCGGGAGAAGGCGGTGAGGACTCGGCCAAACACTCCGTGCTGCTGGGCGTCCCGCACCTCGTCGCGGTAGAGATGGTCGAGTTGGGAGCATCGGCAGCCGAACACCAAAGTCATGGGGGCCGGCTGCAGCCCTGCGAGCAACAGTGCGGCTTGGGAGAGCCCCTCTCCTGGGCGCAGCCCTGGCGATGCCGCCCACGGGCCACCCTCGCCCAGGCAGCCTGCCCAGCCTTTTGGTCTGAAGCAACCATTCTCTTGGCTGTTTGGCCTCTAGGGCAATACAGGGTGTTTTCTCAGAAACCCTGCAGCATCTCTGATTTACAAAGGAAAGTGGATGGTCGGTTTTGGAGCCGCGCTAGGACTAGGGCTTTTGACTCAGAACTCCATGCCCTCTGCATTTCCTAACACTGCAGGCCCCTTCCCTGCGGCAACCCAGATTCTCCCGCACCTTCAACCTTCCTGTCAGTCATAGCCCCCTTTTGACTGACACCCCATGCTCAACTTGAACACCCTGCGCTTCCTTAGGTCTTGTCCCAGGTGAGCTCTGCACAGTTCAGGATCTACCTGGGGCATTTCTGTTGCTTCTGAGTTCCATCCCCATTCCTTCCAGACTTTCATTTCCTTTGTCCTTAATCCAGTTCAACACCTACTACGTGCTGGGCACCAGGAAGCCAGACAGACAGAACTCGGCACTTGCCTTCAGGCACCCCTGCCTTGGCCTGATAAGCTTCCTTTCACCTTTGGCCCCAGTTTCTTGCTCTCTCTTTCCACCTGCTTCCCAGCCTCACCCCTTTGTCCCTCCTCCCTTGCAGTCAGTCCCTTCACCCCAGCCTCACCTTTGCTCTCAATGTCATGCAGCCGCTCTTGCCAGAATCCTCGGAATGGGGCAATGCCAGTGCCTGGGCCCACCAGGATGCAGGGCAAGCTGGGATCAGGCGGCAGCCGGAAGGAGGGAGCCCTGACCAGAGAGACTCCATCAGGCCCCCTTTTCCTCTGCTGTGCTCCCTTCTTACCAATCTCAGGAGGGTGGTGCAGAGAGGAGAACCCAAGGTCCAATGACAAGTGAGCTAATACTTGTAAAGTCCGTAGAGCAGTCTGTGGCTCTTGGTAAGCACAATGTGTTTATTAAAAGAACTCTTAGCTGGGCGTAGTGGCGCACGCTTGTAATCCCAGTACTTTGGGAGGCGGAGACCGGAGGATCCGGGTTCGCGGCCAGCCTCAGCTCTCTCTCTCTTTCTCTCTCTCTCTCTCTCTCCTTAGTGAGGCCCTCCGCAACTTCGTGAGACCCAGTTTCAAAATAAAGTATAAAAAATAGGGCCGGGGGCATAGCGCGGAGGTAGACCGCCCCTGCATTCAATCCCTGATACCGCAAAAAAAAAAAAAAAAAAAAAAACAACTCTTGAGCCACATGCTCAATCCCAGTCCTTGGGAGGCTAAGACAGAAGGATTGCAGGTTCAAAGGCAGCCTCAGCAACTTAGTGAGGCTCTGAGAAACTTAGCGAGACCCTGTTTCCAAACAAAAACTAAAGTAGTGGTGGGGGTGTATCTTGGAGGTAGAAGGCCCCTGGGTTCCATCCCTAGTGCCACAAAAATAAACAAACAAAAATAAATCTGTTCACAGGCAGAAACTCCCTGAGGCTGTGGTTTCTGGGGATTGGACCAGAGGAAATATAGTTCAGTTTGGACTGGAAGTTACTTAGATGACTGAATTTTTAAAGGATTTGGAAAATACAGGGAAATACAACAGACTTTTGGTTTATAAGGGGCTCACTGAATGTGTTTATTATTTTGTGGTGTTGGGGATTGAACCTAGGGGCATTCTACCACTGAGCTGCACCCCCAGCCCTTTTTATTTAGAAACAGGGTCTTGCTAAATTGCTGAGGCTGTTCTCGAACCTGTGATCCTCCTGTCTCAGCCTCCCAAGTACTGGGATTACAGGCGTGTGCCACTGTGCCCTGCATGTTTGTTTGTTTATTGTGGCACTGGGGATTGAACACAGAGGCATTCTGCCTCCGAGCTACACCCCCAGCCCTATTTTATTTTTATTTTGAAACAGGGTCTTGCTAGGTTGCTGAGAGTCTCACTACTTGCTTGTTTGAACCTGGGATCCTCCTGTCTCGGCTTCCCAAGTACTGGGATTACAGGCGTGTGCCACCACTCCTGACTCGATGGTACCGTTTATTTGTAATTCAGCTTCCTGGGTGGGTTTGGGTCCCTGAGCCTAGCAGGTGAATGTGACTCCTGACTGCTGAAGAGGCAGGACTTCTGGGCACAGCAGGAGGGGGGTCTCCTGTGATCCCTCACTCTTTTTGGGGGGGTTCTGGGGATTGAGGCCAGGAACATTCTATCTCCGAGCTACACTCCTAGCCCTGTTTTATTTTTATTTTGAAACAGGGTCTTGTTAGGTCGATGAGAGTCTCACTACTTGTTGAGACTGGCTTCAAACCTGCGATCCTTCTGTCTCAGCCTCCCAAGTACTGGGATTACAGGTATGCACCACCACACCTGGCTCCTTCACTATCTTTGACTCCTCAACAACACGGTGGCCAAGGGTTCTCCTCCCCAGACCAAGTGGGGGCTGGGGACCACAGTACCAGGTGCCGTGTCTTCCAACACAGCTGCACTCGAGGACATAGGCATGCAGAAGCCTTGCTTCATATAGCCACAGGGCCCGCGGGCCTGCTGCGTCTCTGGGAATTGTAGTTTCAGGGCAGGACCTGAGTTCAAATTAGTGAGGCCCAGTGCTCAGCCACAGTTCTGAAGTGACTGAGCGACACCCTATCCTTGACCTGTAATGCAGGTCCTCTGTGCTTCTGGTACTCATTAGAGTTACTATCTGACCCTCTGCGACTCTGTGACCCCACCCTGACTGATTCCTCACCTGTCCCCTGTCATCCATGTGGCGCTTTCTCTACCTACCCCTGCTTGGATAAACACCCTCTACTCGATGCCCCTTCCCATCTGTGGGGCTCACTTACCCCCTGATGAAGCAGGGCACGAGGTCTCCGGCCTTGAGTTGGCTCAGCCACGTGGAGCAGACTCCATAGTGCAGGGGGCCCAGCCCATCTAGGGGAGGAGGGGGAGAGGCCAGTGAGGGGGCCATCTCAGTCCTGATGAGGCGAGGCCCACCCTGCTCCCAGCCTCACCCTGGGTCCTGTATGCCAGCACGGCGACGGTGAGGTGGATCTCCCCTGGGTGGGCACTGGGTGCCGAGCTGACAGAGTAGTACCGGGGCTGAAGCAGGGGCAGCTGGGTGAGGAGCAGGGGTGCAGGCAGTGCCACGGACGGGAACTGCTCCAACACCTCCAGCAGCGTGGGGCAGCGGAACCACTTCCACTCCTCGTAGCGCCGGGGGTCCTGCCGGGTGGGATGCAGTGGGCTGGGAGCCCCATGGCCCTGCCTGGTGACCTCCCTCTTTGACCCCTCCCTGCTGAACCTAAGTGTTCCCCCCTCCTCCCTTCAGGTCAACCAATGTTTCCTTAAAACCTGAGCATCTGAAGATGAGTCAGTCGCTCAGCCTGGAGCTGGGTCTTAAAGCACCAGGACACATTGCCAGGAGAAGAAAATCCAGGGAGGACCTTGCATGGGGACCTCCTGCCACTGACCCCCCCACTCATCCTCTAGCTCCTGCTCCCCACCCAGTGGCCCTCACCTGGCTGAGGGCCTCCAGTTCCTGCTGTTCGCTGGATTCTTCGGCCAGGGTGCTAAGCAGTCGAAGGAGGCGAGGGCTGGGTGGGGAAGTGATGTCCAGGAAGAAGGTGAGCGCCTGGCGCAGCGTGCACGGGGGCAGCCGGGGGTCCCGCACCCAGCCGGGGGGAGGGCCACCTGGGGGCGCACAGGGAGCTCTGAGGAAGGGGCCCAGCTAGAATTGCATCGTTTGAGCTGAAGTTTGCTTTTTGGGGACGGACCCTACCTCTGTCAGTCCTCACCCTCACCCTCACCCTAACCCTAATCTGCCAGTAAACCTGGTGTCTAGGCAGCCTCAGTGTGTTTGCTGGGGGAGGGGCGTTTCTGGCTTACCTGGGCTGGTCTGGGCTCCTATGCTGTTAACCCAGTTTATCTTTGTGTGTGTGTGTGTGTGTGTGTGTGTGTGTGGTACTGGGAATTGAACCCAGGGCTGAGCATTCTACCTCTGAGCTACCCCCCCAGCCCTATTTTATTTTTTGTTTTGAAACAGGGTCTTGCTAGGTTGCGTTGCTGAGAGTCTTGCTATGATCTGAGGCTGTCCTCAAACCTGTGATGCTCCTGTCTCAGTTTCCCAAGTACTGGGATTACAGGCGTGCACCACCACACCCAGCTCCACCCAGTTTATCTTAAGTCCAGGCACTGATTTAGTAGATGTACCAGCTACAGAGCAAGCCAGACTGCTGGGGGAGGCTTTGGGAGGGGCCCAGAAGGAGGGGACAGCCTTTTAGGGGCACCTGGGGCAGGTTCTGATAAGCAACCCATGCTTTGTGTGGACCATCCAGCAAGGCCAGACGGGCAGGGGTGGCATGGCTGACTTCGAGCTAGTGCCAGGCTGTGAAGGGAGGTGGCAGCCCTGCCAGGCTGAGTGCTGGGGTGCTGGGCAGAGGGATGGAGCAGGCCCTCACCAGGGCTGCCCTTCTCCAGCTGCTCCACTGCCACAGGCTCTCCAGGTGGGGGCGGGTCCTCCACACGGCTCAACAGCGCCTCCACCAGGCCGGGCCGGTTGGGCGGGCAGACGCCTATGTGGTCCCCCGGCTGGTACTGCAGCCCCTCCTGGCCTCCGGTGTCCAGGCGTACCAGGATTGTGGCCCGGCTAGGGGTGGAAAGGGCAGTTATGTGGGGTCAGAGAAGGGCGATGTTGGGGGAGAAGGTGGGAGGAGGAGGACCAGGGCCTGGGGAAGGAGGGCGGTGGTGGTGGGCAGTGGGTGGCCGTCCTCCTCACGTGGATTTGCTGCTCTGCAGGTTTTCCACTGAGAGGATCCTAGCCTGGAACATCTTCCGCCTGTGCACGTGGATCAGGCCTGGGGACCCGGAGGACGGAAACAGGAATGAGCCTGAGCCAGGGGGCCCTCAGCCTGGCCCCTGAGCGAGGGAGTCCTGGGGCCCACAGAGCGTGGCCAGGGTCAGGGCGAGATCAGGGCGCACCTGGCAGCAACTGCAGGCCCTCGGCCTGGGTACTCAGCCGGTACCGCTGGCGCTTCCAGCTGCGTTTGGGGCTGAATATATCCTGGGCGGCAGCCTTGGCATCCTCTCCCACGCAGAAAGTCTCACAGGAGGCCTGAGGGGTCAATAAGTGAGGACTGAAGACCTGCTCCACCAGGCAGGAGCTGGGCCTGTGCGGTCCCCAGCAACCTCCTGCCATTTGGGCTGGCCGGAGGAGGCAGGGCCGCCCCAGGCAGGAGGGAAGATGAGGTTGACACAGACGGAGGCCTAGGCCCTCGCTGACTGTGCACCTTGTTCTCTAGGCCATTTTATGGCGCGGCCGCTGCTCTGGGTACCCTGCTGACTCCTCTCTACGCACAGCGACTTGTCCCCCTGCTAGTTACATATCTAGTGAGTGGTGACCCTGTAGCCCAGAGAGCACAGAGCTGGACATAGAGTGGCTTAGTGAAGGCAGTCGTGTCTCAGACCTGCATTTGAATTTTATTTTTGGCGGTACTGGGGATTGAGCCCAGGGGTGTTTTACCTCTGAGCTACATGCCCAGCCCTATTTTTTTTTTTTTACTCTTTATTTTGAAACAGTTTAAGTTGCAGAGGGCCTCACTAAGTAGCTGAGGCTGGCCGTGAACCCAGATCCTCCGGTCTCAGCCTTCCAAGTACTGGGATTACAAGCGTGCGCCACCAAGCCCAGCTTGAATTTTTTTGGGGGTACTGGGGATCAAACCCAGAGGCATTCATTCTACCTCCGAGCTACACCCCCAGCCCTTGTTATGTTTTGTTTTGAAACAGTGTCTTGATAGGTTGCAGAGAGTCTCACTAAGTTGCTGAGAGTCTCACTAGGTTGCTGAGGCTGGTCTCAAACCTGCGCTCCTCCTTTCTCACCCTCCCAAATACTGGGGTTACAGGTGTGTGCCACCACACCTGGCTACATTTGAATTCTGACTCCTGCACTTAGATTTTACATGCCTCAGTTTCCCCATCGCAACAACTCATTGGGATCTGGTGAAGACTAAATGAGACACTTTATGTAAAGCCCTTAGCTCAGCGTGTGCAGATAGTAAGTGCGATTTTACTGTGGAGGAGCAGGGCAGAGGGTGAATGTTCTATCACTTTGTTTCTGATCAGGTACAATCCTGGCAGCTGCTTGGCCTGGCCCAGGCTTTGAGAGCCAGGCATGCCTGTGATTGGCTGAGCCCATCCCCAGGTTTTGTTAGTTTCTCTTGTGGTGTGCACAGTCTTATATCTCTTCCTTCCTTCCTTGGCCCCCTCCCTTCCTTCCTATCCCCACTGCTACGAGCCCTGTGAGGCCAGTCTTCCTGCTTCTCAGATATACTAACTGGTTCCCCTCCACCAAAGTCGCATACCCAAAACATCAGGTTGTGTTGTGCAGGAGGCTGAGACAAGAGGATCGCAAGTTCTTGCTCAGCCTCAGCAATTAAGTGAAACCTGTCTTAAAATAAAGAGTTGGGAGCCAGGCATGGTGGTGCATGCCTGTAATCCCAGTACTTGGGAGTCTGAGAGGGGGATCACAGGTTAGAGGCCAGCCTCAGCAACATAGTGAGACTCTCAGCAACTTAGAGAGACGCTGTTTCAAAACACAAAATAAAGGCTGGGCATGGTGGCACACGCTTGTAATCCCAGTATTTGGGAGGCGGAGACCAGAGGATCCGGGTTCGCGGCCAGCCTCAGCTACTTAGTGAGGCCCTCCGCAACTTCATGAGACCCGGTTTCAAAATAAAGTATAAAAAATAGGGCCGGGGTGTAGTGCAGAGGTAAAACGCCCTTGGGTTCAATCCCCAGTACTGAAAAAAAAAAAAAAAGAAAACAAAAAATAAAAGGAGCTGGAGGTGGAGCTCAGAGGTAGAATGCTCCTGAGTTCAGCCCCTAGCACCACAAATAAGTAAATAAGTAGAGTTGGGGATGTAAGCTGGGCATGGTGGCAGGTGCCTGTAATCCTAGTATTTGGGAGGCTGAGACAGGAGAATTGCAGGTTCGAGGCCAACTTCAGCAATTTAGTGAGACTCTGTTTAAAAAAGGCTGGAGGTGTAGCTTAGAGGTAGAATATCCCTGGGTTTGATCCCCAGTACAAAAAAAAAAAACCAGCAAAAACAACAACAACAAAAAAAACAAGTCAGGCGTGGTGGCACATGCTTGTAATCCCAGTACTTGGGAGGCTGAGACAGGAGGATTGCAGGTTCATGGCCAGCCTCATCTACTTAGGCCCTCCGCAACTTAGTGAGACCCTGTTTCAAAATAAAGAATAAAGCCGGATGTGGCGGGGCACGCTTGTAATCCTAGTACTTGGGAGGCTGAAACAGGAGGATCGCAGGTTCGAGGACTGCCTTAGCAAGTAGTGAGACTCTCATCAACCGAGATCCTGTTTCAAAATAAAAATAAAAATAGGGCTGGGGGTGTATCTTGGAAGTAGAATGCCCCTGGGTTCAATCCCCAGCACAGAAAAAAAAAAATAGGGCTGGGGATGTAGCTTGGAGATAGACTGTCCCTGGGTTCAATCCCTAGTACCAACCAAACCAAACCAAAACAAAAAACAGAAACAAAAACAAAAAGAGTTGGGATGTACTTTAGTGGGAGAGTGCTCCTGGATTCAATCCCAGCATTGCATAAATAATGAAAACAAAAAATGTCACGTGTGGTCTTGTCCCTTTTATCTATATCCTCTAAGTCTTATTTTCCATTCCCCTCTTCCCAGTCTGGGCCTGCTTCTCCGGCTTGGCCTCCCCTTCCCAGCAAGCCCTCCCTCTCCCTCCCTTCTTCCTGGCTGTGGATCCAGACCTGCTGAGCTTCATCTGAGCTCCAGACGGACAGATGCTGGGGGCAGCCTACACTGGACCATGTCAGCACTTGGGAGAACCAGCCCCCGCTCCGCTCCAGGCACAATTCCCAGATAGGCAATGCTGGCTCCGGAAAAGTCAGTTCCTGGGACCCTCCCCTGGCCCCATCACCCCTCTAGGCCAGGCACTGGCTGACGCAGGTTGACTTCCTGCGCTGGCCTCAGCTTCAGCCTTGCCTCTGTCTGACCCTCTTGATGCTATCTCTTTCCCTCCATCCTGCCTGCCCTGGGCGGGGTGCCCTGCCCGCATCCCCTTCCTTCGTGTGCCCACTCACGAGGTGGCTTGTGCTTGGTGGAGCACCCTTCTGTCATGCCCTACCTGCTCTTTCAGGGTCATTTCTGGCTGGGTGTGCATCTCTTGTTAGTAGGGCCATTTTGTCCACTACTCAGGACTGGCTGACTGTGTGCAGCAGAGAACGAGGGTGGATTTGGGAAGGAACAGAAAGGGGCCGGAGAATGAGAATCAGAGAGGTGGTGAGCCTCCAGCCACAATATTGCAGGTCCCAGCAGTGAGGGCATGGGACGGAGGGGCCCAGGTTGGGGGAATCACAATTTGGTGGGCGCCCAGGGGCTCACCTGGAAGGCGGCCTGGGCCCAGCCGCGGAAGGCCTCCTCCTGGCCGCACAGCTCGTCGCCCTGGCCCAGCTGCAGGAGCCGCTCTCCACCCAGCTCCTCCAACCTTGTGTCCACCGCCCGGGCAAAGGCACAGAAGTGGGGGTACGCCCGGGAGCCCAGCCCGAATACGCAGAACCTGGGGTGCAGGGAACCGTTACTGGAGTCCCCCAGGGCCAGCCCACGTCTGCCCAAGCAGCTTGGCCCCTGCGCACCCCTTTGGTGAGGACCCCCAACCTGAGGGTGCCCAGGGCCCCTGCGCTGTCTGTGTTACTAGACTCCTTCCTCTTCCGCCGCCAGGAGGACACCAGTGGGTCTGAGCAGGAGACACTGTTGAAGCGGATTTTGTAACTCCTGGCAAGAGAAGACGAAGACCGGAGTGTTATAGGGGACTAGAGATGCGGCCGAGGCCCAGCCAGGGAACAGCTTCAGGGCTCCTGCTCCTGGGGCAGGATGGGCCCTGCCTTTGGGTAGGACTGAGGGACAGGCTTGAGGGGGTTCTGCCCTGCCTCCCCTCCTTGTGAAGGAGACCTCAGGACTCCCTGGCCTCAGAGTCCTGGGATGGGGGAGTGGGCAGGGCCCTGGGGAGGAAGGAGGAGGGAGGGGCTCCGGGGGCTGAGATGGCTTCTATCCTCCAGCTTGTTGGGAAGGACTTGAGGCACGGGGTGGGGGGCTCTGCACAGCCTCCTGCCCCCAGCCACGCCCACTCACTTGTGCTGCTCTGGCCGAGGGGAGCTGTTGTAGGGGCCGGACATCTCCATCAGGGCCACTGCGAAACTCTGGCCAAGGAAGGGGTCGTACCATGGTTAGTCATGTTTTATTTCAAATTATACAGAGATTGAAAACTGTACTGGTTGGTCCTTATTCTTTTTTAGTAACTTATAATTTTTGTTTTGAAAAATGTCAAAAGGGGCTTGGCTTTTTGCAAAATTACACTACAGAAGGGTGTAAAGTAATATAAGAGAAAGACTACCCTCTAGTCTTACCTCCATGGCGCATGCACTATGCTGACAGGTGGAAACTTTCTAGCCCTTTAACAGTGTACAAGTGCTCCTTGACTTACAATGGGGTTCTGTCCTGATAAGGCCATTTAAATTGGAAATATCATAAGTGGAAAATGCATTTAATACACCTAGCTTAGCCGGGCATTGTGGTGCATGGCTGTAATTCCAGCTACTGGGGAGGCTGAGGCAGGAGGATCACAAGTTTGATGCCAGACTGGGCAATTTAGTGAGACCCTATCTCAAAAATAAGACAGAAATGGCTGAGGATTTATAGCTCAATGGTAGAGCATCCCTGGGCTCAATCCCCAGTACTGCAACAAAACAAAACAAACCCCCAAATCAAGAAACAAAACCAAAAAACCCCACCTAACCTACCACACATCCTAGCCAAGAGCACAGCACAGTTTCCCTTGTGATCTGTGGCTGACTGGGAGCTGTGGCTCCCATTGAAAGAGAGGTCCTGCTTGGCGTGGTGGCTCACGCTTGTAATCCCAGGACATGGGAGGCTGAGACATGAGGATTGCAGGTTCGCGGCCAGCCTCAGCTACTTAGTGAGACCCTCTGCAACTTAGTGAGACCCTGTTTCAAAATAAAGAATAATAAAAATAGGGCTGGGGGTGTAGCTCCGAGGTAGAATGCCCCTGGGTTCATTCCCCGGTACCTCAAAAACAAAAAAACAAAAAAAAAAAAAGAAAGAAAGAGAGGTTTCCGCCACACATGTCTAGCCTGGGCAAAGATTTAAATTCTAGATTTGAGCTGGGCATGGTGGCGCACACTTGTAATCCCAGTACTTGGGAGGCTGAGACAGGAGGATCACAGGTTCCAGGCCAGCCTTAGCTGGCCTGGAACTTAATGAGACCTTGTTTCAAAATAAAAAATAAAAAATAAAAAGGAGGCCGGGCATGGTGGCACACGCTTGTAATCCCAGTACTTGGGAGGCGGAGACCGGAGGATCCAGGTTCGCGGCCAGCCTCAGCTACTTAGGCCTCTGCAACTTGGTGAGACCCGGTTTCAAAATAAAAGGATAAAAAATAGGGCCGGGGGTGTAGCTCGGAGGTAGAACGCCCCTGGGTTCTATCCCTGGTACCACCAAAAAAAAAAAAAAA
>PVJS01001416.1:0-80429 GCA_004027185.1 Glis glis | reverse complement strand
TGCTAGGCAAGTGCTCTCTCTCACTGAGCTCCACCTCCAGCCCTGACCTCATTCTTTCTAGTGGCCACGTCCACGTCGCATCCCACCATTTGTATGTGTCACGACGTACGACTTCCCTCTGACTGAAGGACATGGGCTGGTCTGCTAAGGCCTTGCACAAGTGCTGCGCATCCTTTCAGATGTTTCAGCCGTAGGCCTTGGAAGCGGGGCTGCTGAATCCGTGTTTACGAGCCCGGTGGGGTGGTCAGCTCACGCTGTGGCAGCAGGGTGGGGCGCGGGCGGCTCTTTCCTGTCCACATTGATACTGGACATGAACAGTTGCTAATGCTTTAGCCAGTTTCATGGGTGACAGAGCCCTCTGCGGTGCTGTGGTCCCCAGGGGCCATCATGAAGGTGGCCCTCCCCAGAAGGCTGTGTGCACATCTTGGTGTTGCCATGAAAATGGCCTAGAACTACATGGAATGAACAAACACGAAGCTAAAGGAAATCACATCTGAATACTAACTGTAGATGCAGCCGGGCGCAGTGGTGCTTCCACAGGTTCATCCAGTTATCATGTGTGACTGGTATTTCATTTCTTTTTCTGTGTGTGTGGTTCTGAGGATTAAACCCAGGGGCATTCTACCTCTGAGCTACACCCACAGTCATTTTTATTTTATTTATTTATTTATTTATTTATTTATTTATTTATTTATTTTTGCGGTACTGGGGATTGAACCCAGGGGCATTCTACCTCTGACCTACATCCCAGCCCTATTTTTTTCTTTTTTTCTTTTGCAGTACCAGGGATTGAACCCAGGGGCATTCTACCTCCAAGCTACACCCCCAGCCCTATTTTTTATACTTTATTTTGAAACCAGGTCTCACGAAGTTGTGGAGGGCCTCACTAAGTAGCTGAGACTGGCTGAGAACCTGAGATCCTCCTGTCTCAGCCTCCCAAGTACTGGGATTACAAGCGTGTGCCACCATGCCCGGCTTATTTTTTGTTTTGAACTGGGTCTTGCTAGGCTGCTGAGAGTCTTGCTACTTACTTGCTGAGGCTGTTCTTGAACCTGCCACCCTCCTGTCTCAGCCTCCCAAGTACTGGGATTCCAGGTATATACCACCACACCCGGCTGTATTTCATTTTTTGAATGCTTGTTGAAGTGTAACCTTCAGAAAAGCACACTTCAGGTAGGCATGGTGGTGCAGGCCTATAATACCAGCTACTGGGGAGGTTGAGGCAGGAGGCTGGCAAGTTTGACATCACCAGCCTGGGCAACTTAGAGACCTTGTCTCAAAAAATAAAAAGGGCTGGATGTAGCTCAGTGGCACAGTGCTGGTCTAGCATGTGCAAGGCCCTGGGTTCAATCTCCAGTACTGAAAAAAAAGAAAAAGCATACCTATAGTAAATGTGTAGCTGCATAGATCTTCACAAACAACACACCTGTGTAATCGACATCCCATCAAGAGCCATTACCAGTATCTCAGAAGTCACCTTTGTGTCCCCAACCTAGGGGTAACCAACCCCTTTCCTTCCTTCCTCCCTCCCTTCCTCCCTTCCTTCCTTCCTTCCTTCCTCCCTTCCTCCCTTCCTCGCTCCCTCCCTCCCTCCTTTGTGTGTGTGTGTGTGTGTGTGTGTGTGTGTGTGTGTGTTACTGGGGATTGAACACGGGCATTCTACCTTCAAACTAAACCCCCGGCACTATTTTATTTTGAAACAGGGTCTTACTAGGTTGCTAAGGCTCTCACTAAGTTGCTGAAGCTGGCCTTGAATCTATGATCCTCCTATCTCAGCCTCCCAAGGATGGGGATTATCATGCCTGGTTCACTCTTATGTTTTGAGAGTCATCTTAATTGTTGTGTATACTGTAATTAGTTCACACCTATTGCTGTATCACATTTGAATATACTATTTATCAAGTCTATTGTTGCTTGTCATTTTAATTGTTTCCAGTGTGAGGTGTTATGAACAATGCTACTATAAATATTCTTGTTTGGATCATTGGTGAATATACCCATTTTTCTGTGGGGTATATTCCTATATTTGCTCCATTTAAAAATTGGGGGTAGCCGGGTGTGGTGGCACACGCTTGTAATCCTAGTACTTGGGAGGCTGAGACCGGAGGATCTGGGTTCATGGGCAGCCTCAGCTACTTAGTGAGGCTTCCGCAACTTAGTGAGACCCTGTTTCAAAATGAAGAATAAAAAACAGAGCTGGGGGTGTAGCTCGGAGGTAGAATGCACCTGGGTTCAATCCCCAGTACTGCCATAAAAAAAGAAAAACAAATTGGGGGTAAATTGAAATGCATAAATCTTTTTTTTTTTTGGTACTGGGGATTAAATCCAGGGGCATTCTACCTTCAAGCTAAACACCCAGCTTTTTTTCTTATTATTTATTTTTTTAAATTTTAAAATTTTTATTTATTTATTTATTTTATTGTGGTACTAGGGATTGAACCCAGGGGCATTCTAACTCTGAGCTACACCCCCAGCCCTATTTTATTTTTTATTTTGAAACAGGGTCTCACTAAGTTGCAGAGGGCCTTGCTGGTTGCTGAAGCTGGCCTTGAACCTGCGATCCTCCTGTCTTAGCCTCCCAAGTACTAGAATCACAGGCATGCACCACCACGCCAGGGTATGTGGCTGAGGGTCTTGCTAAATTGTTGAGGCTGGCCTTGAACCGTGATCCTCCTGTTTCAGCCTCCCAAGTACGGGGATTACAGGCATGCGCCACCATGCCCAGCTTGAAAAGCATAAATCTTAAGGGTGCGGTTCAATCTGTTTGACCATTTAGCAGTTACAAAAAAAAAAATTCAAACTTACATCTGTGCTATGACCCAGCAATTCTACTCCTAGGTGTTTATCCAAGAGAAATGAAAACATAAACCCACAAAAGCCTGGGACAAGAATGTTCTTAACAGTTTTATTCATAATAGCCCCAAACTGGAAACAGCCCAAGTGTCTATCAACAGGAGAACGGATAAACAAGCTGGGGGTATTCACACAATGAACACCATTCAGCAGCAGAAAGGAACAAAGTACCGAATCCTGCGATAACATAATCATGGATGGATCTCAAAAACAGGCCCGGCGGCAAAGCCATGGAACTGTGCGCTGCCATTTATGTGACATTCTGGAGCAGGTGAAACCAATCTATCATGACAGACTGCAGCTGTGGGGGGACTGACTTAGAGGATTGCCGAGGGAACTTTTCAGGCTGATGCAAATATTCGCTATCTTGTTAGGACTGTGGGTTACATGGGTCTGTAGACTACTTTTTTTTTTTTTTTGTAGTACCAAGGGATTGAACCTGGGGCATTCTACCTCCGAGCTACAGCCCCAGCCCTATTTTTTATTCTTTATTTTGAAACAGGGTCTCACTAAGTCGTGGAGGGCCTCACTAAGTAGCTGAGGCTGGCCTCGGACCTGGATCCTCCTGTCTCAGCCTCCCAAGTTCTGGGATTACAAGGGTGCGCCACCACTCCCGGCTTTATATACTACTTTTATGCTAAAAAAAAAGTTAAATCATGGCACGGCTTATGGTCCCTAGGTTTGTTCTCAGAATTCCTGTGTTGGAAACTTAATCCTCAGTGGCCGGAGGCGGGACGTTGGGAGGTGATTGGGTTTTAAGGGCTCTGCTCTCTGGCGTGGATTAACCCATTCGTGGACTCACAGACTGATGGGTTGCAGTGGGAGGAGCTTGGTTATAAAACCAAGCTCTTTCTGGCAGGCTTGCTCTGTCTCCCCATGTGATGCCCTCTGCCATGTCATGGTGGAGCAAGGAGACCCCCAGATGTTGAGCTGGTGCTGAGACAGGTGTATTTTGTGTGTGTGTGTGAGGGGTACTGGGGATTGAACCCCGGGGCATTCTACCTCTGAGCTATACCCCTATCCCTTCTTTATTTTTTTTTTTATTTTGAAATGGGGGTCTCATTAAGTGGCTGAGGCCGGTCTTGAATCTGAGATTGGGGGGTACTGGATATTGAACCCAGGGGCATTCTACCTCTGAGCTACACCCCTAGCCCCTTTTTAAAAATTTTTTCTTTTTTGAAACAGGGTCTCTTGTGAGTTGCTGAGAGTCTCGCCACGTTGCTGAGGCTGTCCTCCAACCTGCTATCCTCCTGTCTCACCTCTCAAGTACTGGGATTACAGGTATGTGCCTCCACGCCCAGTGTGTATTTTTCTTTAAAAGGCAGATCAGAATGAGGGCTGTCAAGGACAGGAAGGCAGAGGAAAACAATTTCCGCCAGAATTCAAGCCTGTTTTAGGATATCCAGTATACTAGAGCAGGTACTTAGAGTGAATAAGGCATTTAGCACCTGGGAGCTGGAACACACAGGAGGCGAGGAAATGCATCTAGAGATGCTTTAACTGGAAAGACAGTGGCCAACTGTAAGCCGCCAATGGTGGGGCTCTAGTTTCTGTTACTTTTAAGATTGTTGAGCAAATGAAGCTATCTAGTCTATGTTAGAATTTAAACAGTTTTCCTTCCTTCCTTCCTTCCTTCCTTCCTTCCTTCCTTCCTTCCTTCTTTCTTCTTTTTCTGGTGGTATTGGGGATTGAACCCAGTGTATGTGTGGGGTTTACTACTGAGCTACACTCCCAGCCCTTTTTATTTTTTACTTTGAAACAGGGTCTTCCTAAGTTACTGTGTGCTGGCCTCAAACCTGTGAGCCTCCTGTCTCAGCCTCCCAAGTACTGGGATTACAGGAGTGCTCTACCATGCCTGCCTACTCTTTCTTTATATTAAGAAAAGAAGGCTGAGACAGGAGGTTCAGGGCCAGGTACAGACACAGGTTCAAGGCCAGCCTCAGCAACTTAGTGAGAACCTACTTCAAAATAAAAACTAAAATAGGGCTGGGGGTGTAGCTCAGAGGTAGAATGCCCCTGGGTTAAATTCTCAGTACCACACCAAAAAAAAAAAAAAAAAAAAAAAAAAAAAAAAAAAAAAAAAAAAAAAAAAAAAAAAAAAAAAAAAGAGGAAAGGAAAATCTGAAATAGGAGCTGTTGAGCAGTAATCCCATTTGTCAATACCTCTGGCAGGCAGGAAGTACCTTTCTCACATTAACACCTTGAACCAATAATGGCAATGACTTGGGGACACAGTCTAGCAGGTGTGCCTTTGCCAGGTGCACACTCCCCCTTGGGGGCTCCCTTTGTACCTCTGCTTTCCTTCCTGGTGTGTGTGTGTGTGTGTGTGTGTGTGTGTGTGTGTGTAAGTGCCTGTCCCGCCATTCCGAGTTCAATTCTTTCCTCATTCCCAGCGGCCCCTGGAAAGCCTCACCTCTCCATTCTCCGGGGGATCCCCATTCCCAAACGTGCTGGTCACCACCAACACCAGCGTCTCATGCTCGAGGGACACCACGTCGTACTCATCCATGCACAGGACCTGTGGGTGAGGAAAAGACGGATGGTCCGGGGACTCGGGCCCCTGTGGCCCTGTCCTCCTCACTCTGGCCTCCCTGGAGGAGTGAGATTCAGCTCCTGACTTGATCCCTGAATCCTTGTGGATTCTGGCTTCTCCTGAGCCCTAACTTTTTTGCAGTACTGGGGATTGAACCCAGGGGCATTTTACCTCTGAGCTGCACCCCCAGCCCTATTTTATTTTTTATTTGGAAACAGGGTCTTGCTAAGTTGCTGAGGCTGATCTCCAACCTGCAATCCTCTTGTCTCAGCTTCCCAAGTTCTGGAATTACAGGTGTGCACCACTACGCCCGGCACCACCAGCCCCCCATTTTTTTGGCACTGGGGATGGGACCCCAGGGCATTTTACCTCTGAGCTATACCCCCAGCCCTATTTTATTATTTTATTTTGAAACAGGGTCTCACTAAGTTGCAGAGGCCTCACTAAGTAGCTGAGGCTGGCCATGAACCTGCGATCCTCCTGTCTCAGCCTTCCAAGTACTAGGATTACAAGCGTGCGCTACCACACCTGGCTACCATTTCTTTTTTTAAATTTATTTTTTTGTTTGGAAATAGTGTCTTGCTAAGGTGCTGAGGATCTTGCTATGTTGCTGAGGCTGGCCTTGAACCTGCGATCTTCCTGTCTCAGCCTCCCGAGAACTGGGTTTACAGGCTGAGCCACTGTGTCTGGCTGAGCTCTATCTTTTGGCCCTCTCCTGTCCTCCAGGGTACCTCTGAAGATGTGGACAGATGCCCCCTTCCCAGCTCCCTGCCCCTCTGGGCTCAGCCCTACCCGGGGGTCGAACGCTTTCCGGAAGAGCCTCCCCAGCTGCTGCGCGTAGCTCTGGGCGCGGCCCGTCTCGGAGCCGTACAGGATGGTGGCCTTCACACGCTTTGCCATCACGGTGCCCATGAGCGAGGCAGAGATCTTCACCGCGCTGTGGGCGAGGGTGGGGTGAGGGCATCCGGGGGGCACAGAGGCAGCGCCTCCCTGGGCAGGGATCCAGACCCCATCACGGCAAGGTCTGGGGTGCCACTGCCGGGCCAGTTCCCCCGGGGTGTAGGGAGAGGGGCGCTCCCAGGGTACCCACTTGGCCACCTCCTTGAAGGTCTTCTTCCTGGTGATGCCGGTCCCTTTGGCTGCGCTGCCTTTCCAGGGGTCTGGCTGCAGGGAAGTGACGGAGAGGGAGAAACATAAAGAACGTGAAAGGTTAGCGGCTCCTGGGGGCTGCTTAGCTCGAGCGGGGGCCAGGTGGGCAGAGCCAGCGGCGGGCACCTGGTAGCGGAAGGCAGGGGACAGGAAGTAGTTGACCATCTCTTGGTGGAAGACGGGAGTGAGGCTGCCCGAGATGGGGGGGACGATCCAGGCCCAGTCGGCAGGGCAGCCCCCCCTGGCCTTCTGCTCGTTCTCCAGGTGCTTCATGAAGGAGGCCGTGGCTGCATGGTGGTCCACGATGGTCACTTTGGCCAGCTGAGGGGGAAGGGGGCGAGGCTGGGCTCAGGACCCCGCTTCTTCTACCTCCACTACCCTTGTCACCCCAACCCTCATTGTGCCCAGGGTCACCGCAGGCCTAACACATACTGCGTCCCCTCAAACCACTGTGCCACCCCAAATTGCAGCTTGCACGGTCATGCCCCAAGTTCAACAGGCAACAGCAGCTCTAATCTCCAGTGCCTGTCTGCCTCCCCCCAAACCACAATATCTTTAGTTCTCAAGACCTCATAGCAGCACTCAGCAGGCATTAGTTTCCTCTAACTACACCTCCCAGCATGCACTGCACTCCAGGACCCAGCATGCCCTCTGTCCTGCGATTGGAGTTTCCCAACTCTAGTGGGTCCCACAATAGGCCCTAGGAATAGAATTGCTGAGCGAGGTTCCTGGCCTGCACTAGGCCCCCATGCGATGGCACCTGGAGTGGCATATGCTGTGACTAGAGCTGCAGGTCCAGTGTGTCCCTTGGCACACAGACTAGGGGACTTCCATCTCTCCAAGCCCTGCCCCGGTTTCTACGTGCCTCTTTTCTACCCGCCCTGCCCCGGGCCCCTTGCCCTCCTGGCCAGTCTGGGCCACTTACCTGGTAACTGTGCAGCACAGCCACGTTAATTTCCACTGCTGCTCTGTCTTTCCACAGGGACGAGGTTGTCCGCGTGTCTAGGTCCATGCAGACGGCCACGTCCTGGGGCAGGGGAGAACGTGGCATTGGTACGGACAGAGGCAATGGGGAGTGGACAGAGTACCTGGGCCTCAAGCTCATGTGTGGAGGAAGTGAGAGGGGGTGGGTGGCCATCTGGGGCTCAACTGCCCAGTGTGGGCTGGGTCAGATTTTGCCTGCAAGGGCACTACGGAGCAGAGAGGGGCCTCGGGCCAGTCACTTCTCAGCTCGGGGCCTCAATTTCTCATTTCTGCAATGGGTCTTTTTTTTTTTTTAATCAAGATCCCTTTGAGAATCTGATGCTATAGCGCTGTATGTAAATCCTAGCTCTGGAAAAATAACCGTGCACATGCAGAGGCGCATGCGCACCCCTTTGTCCCAGGCTTGGTTCCAGAGCCCTCCTCCAGCCTCCCAAGGCTGCCCTCCTGAGCGGGCGGGGCATGCAGCTCCCCCCTCACCTCCAGGATGTTGTAGCGGTGAGGGTCACACAGGTTCCTCATGCCGATCTCGGTGCTCATGTACCAGCCGCTGAAAGGGGCTGCGGGGAACTCCAGACCGCCAATCTCCAGCAGCATGTTGGACACCGCCGGCAGGGCGTACCAGCGCAGGCCCAGGGCTGCAAACCACTCGAGCCTGCGGGTGTGCGGCTGGGGTCAGCCTTTGCCAGGCGCCCCACAGCCTCTTCTCCAGAGGCTCCGGGAAGGCCCCAGCCCCACCCCATCCCGTTCATGCTCACGTGGGGTGCTCCAGGGGCACCTCGAGGACCAGCTCGGGGGGCAGAGTGAAGAGCTCTGGGGGCTCATCGGGGGCCTGGAGCAGCAGGGGCAGCACGTCGAAGCGGCTGTTTCCTGGGGTCCAGCCGTGCTGGACACAGAGCTGGGAGGGTAGCAGAGGTGGGTCTGAGGGGCTCAACCCCTGCCCTCCCCAGGGACCCTCTCCGTTAAGCATCTCCCATCCTCCCCTCTGGAGACCCCTCATTGGCTGGGTTTCCATCCCACCCAGGACCCCCTTATTTGGCATCTCTCATCTTTCATCTCAAGGAGGGGTCCCCCTTCCTGCTCACTGGGGGCTCTTTGGCTGGATCCCCCATGTCTCCTCCCACTGGCTTCTCCATTCTCGCCTGGGCGCCCACCTCGGTGATCTCCACGTTGGCGGGGTCCCCGCGCACGGAGCCATCCTGCTGCCTGTAGCCGGCGTAGCGCACCAGCTGGCTATTCCAGATTCGGAAGTCTCCGCGTCCGGGGCAGCGCTGCGGGAACACCGTGATGGCCGAGCTGCGGAGGGGAGGAGAGCCGTCAGAGCCCCGCGTTCTTGTCACTCCGTGTGGGCTGGGGTCTGGCGCGAGGGGAGGGACACTCACCGAAGGTTGCCCTTGTTGGTGGCGTACTTGATGTGATTGCAGATATAGGTGAACATTTCCTGTGCAGACCTGCAATCCCGGGCATCGAACACCTGGGCCCACCAAGGCAGGGGGAGGGGCGGAGAGAGAGGCGGGCTTGAGTGCCAGCCCAGAGGAATCTCGGTGTGGGGCTCTCTGGGAAGGAGACAGGGGCTACGGGAGCCACTCGATGTCCACTTGATTGTTCCTCCCTCACCATTTTTTTTTGGTACTAGGGATTGAACAACCCAAGGGTGTTCTACCTCTGAGCTACACTCCCAGCCCTATTTTATTTATTTATTTTATTTTGAAACAGGGTCTCACTAAGTTGCTGAGGCTGGCCTCAAACCTGTGATTTTCCTGTCTCAGCCTCCCAAGAACTGGGATTACAGGTGTGCGCCATCACACCCGGCTTTTCCCTGTCCATTTGCATCTGTGCTGAGCCCTGACCTGTGCCCCTGCACCCCCATCATAGCCTGGTCTAATCTCCTTCCTGGGGCATGCATCTCCCCATCGCTTCAGTAGCTGACTCCACTGCTACTGGTGGAGGAAGGACCTGGTCACTGCCAAATCGGTGCTTGAGGAAAGACGCCAGGTGTGTGGGTAGTGAGTTGCCTGTTGACATCAGTACTCCAACATAGGCCAATGATTGACCCCGCCAGTCATCTAACTGCCTTGAGCACACTGGTGTGGGGAAGGGGGTGGCTGCACTAGCTGGCCTCTGAGGCCGACATTCTGATGCTAGGAGGAGTCGCTTTGACTGGCAGAGTGGAGGCCCCAGGAGGAGGCTGGGAGGCCCAATTCCTGCCTGAGGGAGAAAGAAACTTGTGACAGGGGCAGGGGTGGCAGTGGCTGGCGTGGGACCAAGGGAGGGACATGCAGGGAGTGGGGCCCATTCTGGAAGCTCCGTGGGTTCAAAGTTGAGCTGAAGCTTTGAACAGCTTCAAAGGTTGGGCAAGTGTTACACACTGTTATCATTCTTATTTTATTGGAGATGACTTTGGGATTTACCTGAGCACGTGGCTTTAGTCCACATTTGTGTGTGTGTGTGTGTGTGTGTGTGTGTGTGTGTGTGTTTTACTGGGGATTGAACCCAGGGGCATTCTACCTCCAAGCAACACCCTTAGCCCTTTTTAAAATTTTTTGTTTGGAAACAGGGTCTTGCTGTGTTGCTGAGAGTCTCACTACATTGCTGAGGCTGTCTTCGAACCTGTGATCCTCCTTGACTCAGCCTCCCAAGTACTGGAATTACAGGCGTGTGCCAACACAGCTAGTCCACATTCTTTTTTTAAAATTTTTTGGCACTGGGGATTGACTCCAGGGGCATCCTACCTCTGAGCTACACCCCCAGCCCTATTTTTTATTCTTTATTTTGAAACAGGATCTCACGAAGTTGTGGAGGGCCTCACTATGTAGCTGAGGCTGGCCGCGAACCCGGATCCTCCTGTCTCAGCCTCCCAAGTACTGGGATTACAAGCGTGTGCCACCACGCCCGGCTTTAGTCCACATTCTTTGATGGCCTCTTAACAGTTAAGATGGCCAAGGCTATGGATTCAATTCCCCTGTGGGTCCCTTGCTTCTCTTAGTGCTGGGGCCCCAGTTGTGGAGGAGGGTGTGGGGCTGAGGTTCTGGGGACCAGCAGGGAGCAGTAGGTGTAGGGGAGGGGTCTGGACGGGCAGCCAGTTAGGGGTGTTTTCCCGAAGCTGCTTCTGTTGCTCGGACAGCTACCCAGGTGGCTCACCTGTCCTGCCTTGAGTATCCTCCCCCTGTTCCGGCCAAGGTACTGCTAACCAGGTGGGCTCCCCAGGGACACCGAGGGAAGGGCTGCTCCCCTTACCTTTCATCCCCCCCCCAGTTGCTCGGCACCCCCCAGGGAGCCTCAGGAACTGCCCACGCCCTCCCCTCCCCTTCCCATCACCCTGGGCCCGCCAGCTGGCCACACCTGCAGCTTTCCCCACTGGATCCGGCCCACACAGCGGGGGGCATTGCGCCAGGCTTGCTTGGCCCCGAACACTAGCTCGTTCTCGCGGAGCTGGTACGTGCCTGTGGCTGCCACCTCAGCCTCCACCTCCTGAAGCCGCTGCTCATGGGCTTGGGAGCTGCTCCTGGGGAGAGAGAGGTGGGCACAGACGGGACAAGAAGGGAGGGCCGCAGGCTTTGGTGCCAGGACTGGACCAGGAGTGAGGCTTGGGAGGGTGATCGCGAGGTGTCTAGGGCCTCAGCAGGACCAGGGGTGCTGTGGGCGTCGGGGAAGCCTCACCTCTTGATGGAGCTGTAGTACTGGTTGATGAAGTCCCTGGCCTGAGCCAGCAGCTGCTCAGGGGGCGGGGGGCCCTGGGAGGGTCGGCTCTGTAGTTTCCTTGGAAACACAAGGGAGCCCAGGCAGCGTCTTGGGGTGCAGGGCCCGTCCTGGTTCAGGGAGCATAAAGGTCAGCTAGGTCAGGGCTCAGGGCTGCAGGAGTTTGGGGCAGAGGGAAGGAGGGTCCAGAGAGGTGAGGGTTCAGCCCAGGGCCGAGACTGGAAATGGGGGTAAAGTTGGAGTGACTTAGTGTGAATTTGGGTGAGGACTTGGGTACAGGCTGGGGGCTGAGGGTCCCCTGCGTCCCCTGCATGCTCCTCAGACCCTCTGGATCTTCCCGGCCCTCACCTCTTTTTGGAGACGAGGGGGTAATGCAGAGCAGGGCGGAGCTTCCTCGCTGTGGCCTGTGGAACCCAGGCCTCAACCAACAACCCCGCACCCCCCAGAGATGAGGGTGGCCGCTCACCTGTTGAGCCTGGGCGCTCAGGGTGTCGTAGGCGATGCTGCCCACCTCCCAGTTCTTCACTCGAGGGAACTTGGGCCCCTCCGGGGGCCGGGTTAGTGGGGGGCTGTTGGAAGCCAGGGAGAGAGTCATGGGGGAGGAGTTCATTTCCTTTTGGCCTCCCCAGATGGAGCCCGGAGGTCGCTCCTATGGCATCAGTAATCCCGCCGATTTATCGCTTGCCTGCCGTCTGTTTCCTGACATTTTCTATCGTCCTCCCTACAGCCTCAGGAGGTGGGCAGAATCCGTGCCCTGCTTACAGACGGGGGCCCGAAGCTTAGAAAAACCAGGTCTCCTGCCAGAGGTGCGCAGGTGCAGCCGCTGACCCTGGCATCCGGCCCCCTGCTGCTCAACCAGGCCGGCCGGGCTGGGCTCCAGAGCCTCAGTCCCTGTATAGCGCCCACCTCGCCGCCTCTGCAGGTGGGGCGTCAGGCAGCAGGGCGTCGCTATGGTTTGAATGTGTTCCTCCCATTTCACGTGTTGGAAATTTGGTCCCCATTGCGGCTGTATTGAGAGGCAGGGCCCCTGGGAAGTCGTTAGGGGGAGAGGACTCCGCCCTCATGGTGGATCAAGCTGGCCATAGGTGAATGTGTTAATGGATTGATGCAATCATTGGGAGGGGCCTTGTGCTCTCTGGGTACTCACTTTGTCTCTCCAGGTGATGCCCCCGCCCTGTGAAGACGCCGCATGCGACCCCAGAAATCAAATAGATGCCCACGCCATGCTCTGGGACTTCCAGCCTCTAGAACCATCAGCAAAATAGACCTCTATTCTTTTTTTTTGGGGGGGGGTACTGGGGATTGAACCCAAGAGCATTCTACCTGCAAGCTACACCCTCAGCCATTTTTCTTTATTTATTATTTTGAAACAGGGTCTCGCTGAGTTGCTGAGGGTCTTGCTAACTTGTTGAGGCTGACCTTGAATCTGTACTCCTCCTGTCTCAGCCTCCCAAGTACTGGGATTAGAGGTATGCGCCACTGTGCCCAGCTAGCCCTTTATTTTTATATATCACCAGATCTCAGGCATTGCGCTCTGGCAACAGAAAGTAGACTATGACAAGTGTCCCGGGCCTGAAGCTGTCATGAGCCCATGCCTGAGGGGAGGGAAGGCCTCACAGGGATTCCTCAGCCCCGATTTTCCTCCCACTCACACGGCTCCTGACAGTCCCTGTGTGAAGGGAAGCCTCCAAACTCTTATCACTTCCTTCCAGAGCCGCCAGCCAGTGAGGGGAGGAAGGGAGGGACTCAGGCCCAGTGTGCCTGAGTGGCAGGGCCTCAGCCCTTCGCAGCCAGCTGCCCAGCCTGGCACCCACTGGGCCTCCCAGACCTTCCTCTCTCCAGGGTGACTCTCTGGAGGCTGGGACTGAGGGTCCAGTTTGGGGTTGATAGTCGAAAGGGCCTGGAGCAGGGAAAGGGCCTAGCAGCTCTGTCTTCTTCGCCCCTACCCCAGGGGCCTGGGTCTTTTGGCTCAGCTCTCTCCCCTTTCTATGACACCCTACTTTCTCACTGTCTTAGAACACCCCTCCCCAGCTCCTGTTTTCTCCAGTGAAGTAGTCATCACTTCTGTTTGTTGAAGGCTTGCCATGAGCTAGATAGAGATTTATAACCCTATGGGGTAAGTACTTCCACGTCTCCATGTTATATAATCAGAGGCTCAGAGAGGTTAAGTAGCTTATTCAAGGTCAAATAGCTCTTGGTGGCAGAGCAGCATCCAAACCCTGGCCCGATTCTGTAGCAGTCCTCCTTAATTCCCACGTTCACCTGCCACCCCCGGACCTGGACCCTGGTCTCTTTTCTGAGCCTCCAGGTCTGTCCTGTCCACAATGATGCTCTCCTGGCTGAGCTGCAGGCTCCAGCCCTTCCCAGGCCTCCACACCACCCTCCTGTCCACCTGCTCTAGCCGTGCGGCCCTCACCTGTGGTCTGGTGCCGGCGGGGTCGGGGGTGGGGATGCCGGTGCCCGGCTGGGCTCTGGTACTGGAGAGGCAGGGCCCTGCTTGCTGCACAGCCCGAGGCCCAGTCCCAGCCCCAGGCCGCAGGGCGGCCCAGGCTCCTGGCCCACGCTCTTCAAGTTGCCCATGTCGGCCGCACGTCACCTCTGCTGCCTGGTCCAGCAGAGCCCGGCCTTTTCCTTAGGAAGCAGGGAGGGGGCAGTGGGAGGGGGCTCTTGGTGCTGGCCCTCGCCCCGCCCCAGTCCCATACACAATGGGACAGGAACAGGCCGGCTGGGAGGCTTGAAAACTTCGGCTCCACGCCCGCTGGCCCCGAGGGTGGGGGGCCGGACGCCTGGGTTCCGCCATGAGGACTAGGGCTGATAAGCGGGAGCCCAGGTGTCCAGCAGGGCCTTGGGGCTGGAGCACCAGAGCAGGGCCTGCAGGGAACGGGGAGGCTGAGCAGCCAGGGGTCAGAAAGGTGCTTTAGTGGTGTGAGTCCAGGGGAGGGCTTCGAGCGCCTTGTCAGCAACGGGGTGATGGGTCCGTGCTCCTAGTGACCACAGGGACATCTGGGCTCACCCCACTTTCTCCTTCACCATCCTTCCGACATCTAAGTGCTGCTAACCTCCCCCTCAGAGTCCTTTGGGGCTCTTGAGGGTACAGGCCCAACAAGGATACAGTGACCCTTTGTCCTCGAGGCTGGCATTAGGGTATCCCTTCCTCTCCCAGCCCCAATTTCCTGGAACCCCCGCCCCCATGACTCAAGTGGGGGACACAAAGGGCAGGAAGCTGCCATCCAGGGCCTCCACCCCCACCCTGCCGTCCAGTGACGCATGCTTCCCTGGGGCAGCGGGTCAACAGAGACCTAGCCATCGGGGCGGAGGCAGGACATCCCATGGGGGAGAGCTTGGAGGCCCAGCGAGGGTGGGCAAGGCAAACTACGATTCCCAGAATGCTGGAGGGGCACACCAACACCCTTTGGGCACCTCAGGCAGAAGTGCATGCTGGGGTTTGTAGTTCGTGCCATCCAGAGGCTGGAGAAAGGCGGGGAGTTGGGCATCTGGTGTACAGGGGTGGAAGCCTCGTGGGTTTGAGACCTCAGAGGCTAAGAGACTATGAGGAAAAAACAGAAGCTGAGAGCCGGGGAGAGGCAGAGACTGGGAGAGGCAGACAGGCAGACAAACAAACATGTTGGATTTATGTTGGCTGGACTCTGAAAAGCAGAGGAGGATAAGATTGGGGTGGGCCTGGGTGGGGGGCTGGCAGGCAGACCAGCCGGAAAGAACGGGCTGTGCTGGGCTCTGGGGTCACCAAGAAGGTGGGGTCTGCCAGTTTGGGAGGGTGGAGGGGAGGGGGCCCCATAAATACAGAGAAGCCTGCCCTGGACACGTGTGCCTGGCTACCCTCCCGTGTGTGCGCGTGTGTGTGTGTGCGCGTGCACGCACGCGCACGTGTGCTCAGTCTGGCTTGCCCAGCGCCCTCAAGCTCGAGGTGCCTGCCGTCCCCACCACTCTGCTTTCCCAGGGAGGCCAGAGATGGGACCCGGCCCCTACCTAGCTGAGACAGACGGAGTCTGTCACATTCAGCCATTGCCTACATATAATGTGTGCAACCAAGTACTCCTCAGGGTCAAGGTGACCACCAGCATGGGGTGCCGGTGCCATGGGGACTTCTTGCCTGCACTGCTGGCCGCAGCCCCTCCTGGAGATCTCCCCGTCGTCCCTGGGATCCATCCCTGGGATCCACACCGCGGCCAGCTCCTCTCGAGAGCAGGGCTCCGCTCCGCTCACACTCTGGCTCTACCTGAAGCCCTCAGCCAAGGCCACTGCAGTGTGCTGGCCTGGTCCTGTTTCCTCAGGGCCCGGCGCAGGCCCACGCTCCAGGCAAATCAGGCAAATCGGCTTTCTCTCATGGATTCCCAGACAGTCCTGTGCTTCCCTGCCTCTGCTCTTTGCTTATGTTGTCCCTCCTATTTCCCTCACAGTAAAGGAAATCTTTCTTCTCTCCCTCTGTCCCTCCTGGTCCGGGCTCGGCAGTTCTGAAGGTGTTCTGCCCAGTCTCCCTCCTAGAGAGCAGGTACGCACTGCAGAAGTGCAGGTGTCTGGAAGCTTCCAGCTGCAATGCCCGTGGGATGCCGGGCCACGTGCTTCCCTGGAAGCTGAATTCAGACAGCTCCTGTGCTCCCTGCTCCTGCCCAGCTGGGACCCCTCCCTGGGCATCTTGATCACAGAGCCCCCGCTGGGCTGGCTGAGACCCTCGGGGCCCACCGTGGCTGAGGCTCTTCCCTCCTGCTTCTCCCCTCTCTCCTTCACCCTACCCTCCTGTCACCCTCACCCATTAGATTTCTCAGGCATTACCCCTAGTAATTCTCTTATGCTTCCAACTCCTTCTGGGGTCGGCTTCCCAGAGGTACCTGCCACACGGCGTGGGTGAGTCCTCTCTGAGGCCTTCCTCAGCACCCCTCCTTCATCCCAGGGGGGGGCTCTTTCCCACCCCCCCCAGGTCTTGGGAACATTTCTACCTCTGGCTCCTCTGGGCCTCGTGTTCAGGCAGTGCACTCTGTGTGGGTCGGTTCTCACCCACGTGAACCGGGAGCTCTGGAAGACACAGGCCACTGCTGCTCGCTGGGGACCCTCTGCTGGGGCTGAGCACCTGCACCGAGCAACGCTTCGTGGACATTGGCTTGTTTCGCTGCAAATGTGTGCAGCCACCCCAGCACCATGGTGCACTCTGGAGGCATGGGGAGGGTGCGGGGGAGGGGCTTGGCTGAGAAAGAAGGGGCTGGTGTGGTGAGGGCTGGGTGCAAGAGGGAGCACCAGCTAGCTGCAAAAGCAGATGGAGCCCAGTTGTGCAGCTGGCCCAGAAGGCTGTGGGCCAGGCGTCCTGGATGGGGTTTGATCTGGGGTAGAGTGCACCGTGGCAGGGTTTAAGAAAAGGAGGAGAAACTGGGCGTGGTGGTGCATGCCTGTAATCCCAGTACTTGGAAGTCTGAGACAGGAGGATCGCAGGTTCAAGGCCAGCCTCAGCAACTTAGCAAGGCCCTCAGCAACTTAGCGAGACCCTGTTTCAAAATAAAAAATAAAATAGGGTTGGGGGTGTAGCTCAGAGATAGAATGCCCCTGAGTTCAATCCCCAGCACCACAACAAACAGACATCAGCATAACAACAACAACAACAAAAAACCCCAAAAATGGTGCAGTGGGGTGCGGAGGGATGGAGAGAGGTTGGTCAACATACTAAGTTATAACTAGATAAAATGTAAGTTTAGGTATTTTATTGCATAGCAGGGTGACTATAGATAACCATAATGCACTTTGTAGACCAAAAAACCTAGAAAGAGCCAGGTGTGGTGGTGCATGCCTGTAATCCCAGTACTTGGGAGGCTGAGACAGGAGGATCTCAGGTTCGAGGACAGCCTCAGCAAGTAGTGAGACTCTCATCAACCTAGTGAGACCTTGTTTCCAAATAAAAATAAAATAGGGCTGGAGGTGTAGCTCGGAGGTAGAATGCCCCTGGGTTCACTCCCGGGTGCCACACACACACACACACACACACACCTAGAAGAAAGGATTTTGAGTGTTTTCACCACAAAGCAATGGTAAATGTTTGAGGAGACAGATATGTTAATCTTGATTTGAACACACACATACATACACATGTATTGAAACATCACATGGGTACCCTTTAAATATGTATAATTTCTTTTTCTTTTTGCAGTACTGGGGGATGAAACCAGGGGTGCCTTACCACTTTATCCCATTGTCTTTTTTTTTTTTTTTTGCTTTTTTTTGTGGTACCAGATTGAACCCAGGGGCATTCCACCTCCGAGCTACACCCCCGGCCCTATTTTTTATCCTTTATTTTGAAACCGGGTCTCATGAAGTTGCGGAGGGCCTCACTAAGTAGCTGAGGCTGGCCGCGAACCCGGATCCTCCAGTCTCTGCCTCCCAAGAACTGGGATTACAAGCGTGTGCCACCACGCCCGGCCATCTTTTTTATTTTGAGACAGGGTCTTGCTAAGTTGCCCAGGCTGGCCTCCAACTTGCAATCCTCCTGCCTCAGCCTCCCAAGTGGCTGGGATTACAGCCATGTGCCACCACGTCCAAATATGTACAATTTCTATACATGAATTAAAAAGTAAAATAAGAAGGAAACAGTGACCATCCTTACAGTGGCTGATTCCTCTCTCTCCCTTCCAGGGCCCTGTTGAGTCGGTTCTGGTCTTGGCTGGTGTTACTGCTGCTCGGCTATAGGTGCTTATGCGTCTTAGCAGCTGGCTGCTCCTACAGGCAACTGAATTTTATTTATTTAGCATTTATAACAGCATTTTAGAGAGAGATTTCTGAAAAAGCAAAAATTTTAAGGTTTCAGAGTTGCATCTATATATATATATATATATATATATATATATATATACTTTTTGCGGTACTGGGGATTGAACCCAGGGGCATTCTACCTCTGAGCTGCATCCCCAGCCCTATTTTATATTCTTTATTTTGAAACAGGGTCTCACTAAGTTGCGGAGGGCCTCACTAAGTAGCTGAGGTTGGCCACGAACCTGGATCCTCCTGTTTCAGCCTCCCAAGTACTGGGATTACAAGCATGTGCCACCATGCCCAGCTTTGCATCTCTATTGAGAGGAAATAATGTAAATTTTAAATCATGGGGTGTCAAGCTGGATGAGGCACGGGCTGTGTTTCTGTCACTAGGAAGGCTGGCCCAGACCCCAACCCTCATTAGCCCTTGTTGGCAGCTGACAGCCTTCTGGGCTGAGTAAGGCTGGGTATGGAGGTGCAGGCCTGTAATCCCAGTACTTGGGAGGCTGAGACAGGAGGATCACAGGTTTGAGGCCAGCCTCAGTAATTTAGCAAGACTTTTTTTTGTGGTACTGGGGGTCAAACCCAGGGGCATTCTACCTCTGAGCTATACTCCCAGCCCTTTTTTTTATTCTTTATTTTGAAACAGGGTCTCATTAAATTGCGGAGGGCCTCACTAAGTAGCTGAGCCTGGCCGCGAACCTTGATCCTCCTGTCTCGGCCTCCCAAGTACTGGGATTACAAGCGTGCGCCACCACGCCTGGCCTTTCTTTTTTTTGTGTGTGGTACTGGGGATTGAACCCAGGGGCATTCTATTTCTGAGCTACACCCCCATCCCTATTTTATTTTGAAACAGAGACTTGCTAGGTTGATGAGAGTCTCACTACTTGCTGTGGCTGTCTTTGAACTTGTGATCCTCCTGTCTCAGCCTCCCAAGTACTGGGATTACAGGCGTGTGACACACACACACACACACACACACACACACACACACACACACGAATGTTGTGGGTGAGTAGGGGCCCCTCCCTGGAGAGCCAGGCCCCTGGTACCCCTGCTCCCTCCTGAACTCTGAGAAAGTGGCACATCTTGCTCCTGCTCTGCTTCTTAGACCAGAGTGCTATGCAGGGCTGGGAGAGAACAACCTGCGAGGGAAGGGAAGGCCCTGGGTTCAGGGTGTGTGTGTGTGTGTGTGTGTGTGTGTGTGTGTGTGTGTGTGTGTAGGGTCTCTGAGGGCTGTGGACCGTGGCGGTGACCGAGCAGAAGGCCATGACTCTTCATAGCCCAACCCAGGTTGTTCAGTGTGAGCTGGAAGCGCCCCACCCGCCCCACTATGAGCAGCTTCCTTCCTGCCTGCTGGCAAGGACTGGGTGGGAGCCTAGGGGAAAGGAGGGAAGGGAGGTGGGAGAAGGCAGGCGCGGGAAGGAGCAGGGCCCTTGCCAGCCAGGGAGGCCTCCCTCCTCCTCAGGATGTAACTCATGCTGCGTGTCGGAGAGGTGTGCTCAGCTTCCACATTGCAAGACTGGGGCCGGTGCTGGGGAGGGCTCTGGGGCAGGGCCCTTGGTGTGGAGGGCTGCAAGGCAGGGAAGGGGTTGCCTGTGGTGGCCTTGGGCGCCCTCTAGCAGCCGCCTCCTTTCTTGAGACAGCCACATGGGGGCAGCAGAGAGCCAAAGAGGAGCGCTCTGTTCGCAGTCCAGGGATCAGCCACCAGACAAGCCCGTGAGACCCAGGCTGAGAGCGAGTCCACCGTTTGCACCTCTGAGCCTAGATTCGGTGGTGGGGCCACACTAGCCCGCTGGGGCCCTGAAGTGGTTCATCTGTATAAGCCTGAAGCTCCTGATGGTAATTATGTGAGCAGCCCCACTCCCAGAGGACCAGGGGTCTCTTCCCCTGGGGCAAACCCCTCTGCCCTTCCGGCCTTCCTGAACAGGCCACAGAAGGTCTGGCGAACTGAAGGTGCAGGGAGCCCTGTCTGTCACAACCAGAGGCGAGGGGCCCAGCTGTTATGGCTCCTGTGAGAGGCAGCATTTCCTGGAGCTGGAGGAGCTGGGGAAGGGGCACTCCCCCATCCCCTGGGGCCGAGCCTGCTGAGCAGCCTGATCTAATCCTCCTCCTCCTTTCCCTCCTCTCCTCTTCTCCTCCTCCTTCCTTTTCTTCTTGTACTGGGGATTGAACCCAGGGGCATTCTACCTCTGAGCTACACCCCCAGCCCCATTTTATTTTGAAACAAGGACTCTTTAAGTTGCTGAGGGTCTTGCTAAGTGGCTGAGGCTGGCCTTGAGCCTGTGATCCTCCTGTGTCAGCTCCCAAGTACTGGGATTACCTGGGCCACCACACGTGGCTTGATCTCCCCTCTTCTGGGGCCATGCCCCCTCCTGGCCCTCAGACTGACAGGCAAGTCTTGTGGCTCAGAGACCTTTGGGAACCCTCAGACCATCCTGGAAGCTTTGGGGCTCCTGGGATCTGCTTTATAAGGGCACTAAACCCATTCACAAGGGCTCCACCCCCATGACCCAACCACCTCCCTGTGGTGCTGGGGATTGAACACAGGGGTGTTCTGCCTCCAGTCTATATCTCCAGCCCCCCTTTTAAAAATTTCTCACCAACTGGGCGTGGTGGCACCCTTGTAATCCCAATACTTGGGAGGCTGAGACAGGAGGATCGCAGGTTCGAAGCCAGCCTCAGCTACTTAGTGAGGCCCTCCGCAACTCAGTGAGACCCTGTTTCAAAATAAAAAATAAAATCAGGCTGGGGGTGTAGCTCAGAGGTAGAATGCCCCTGGGTTCAATCCCCAGTGCCACACCCACACCCACACCCACACACACACACACACACACACACACAAATTTCTCATTAAGTTGTTGAGGATCTTGCTAAATTATTGCCCGTTGGCCTTGAACCCGCTGTGCCACTGGGCCTGGCTGAGACCCCCACTTGTTAATCCTATCACATTGGGGGCTAGGACTTCCACATATGAATTTTGGGAGGTGTCTAGCAGTAAGTATGTGTGTGAGTGTGCATGTGTGCACATGTGTATCTATGTGTATGCATGTGTAATATGTTTGCATGTGTGTAAACACATGTGCGTCCTGGTGCTCCCTCACTGACCTGCTTCCTCAGCTCATCCCTGCCCCTCCAGAGCTGAGTTGGACCAAAAACACTGGTGTGGGTATGAATGTTTTAGCATCCATAGGGACTTGAAATTGCTCTTCATTCCTGGGATCCACAGTAAAAATGAGTTTCCAGGGCTAGCCTGCGGCCTCCTGGATGATGACCACTGGGGTCCCTGTCTCAGCTGTGGGGACCCTACATAGAAAGTCATATTATCTGCCAACCCAAGACTATGAGATTATTCCAGACTTGAGACCGACTGCTACCAGGGATCTGCCTGAAAAATCCTGCCCCCTTCTCCCTCCTCCTTGCTTCCTCTCCTCTCCTACGATCCCTCAGGCTGGCCCAGTTTCCTGGTGTGGTTGCTGTGGTGCTGGGTCTCTTGGGAACCAGGGCGTTGAGCATCAAGTGTTCCTAGCATGGAAATTCCGTAGCAACCAGCACTGGTGATCCGCTGGGCAGAACCCCTTTCCTCTGCCTCTCGGGTGCTCTGGGGAGGGGCTGGCCCCTCTCTCCTAACCAGGGTGTGTGTGTGGGGGGGAGCAGCCATTAGATTCTCCCTACTGATTTGGAGACATAGATATCCTGACCCTAAAGAGCCGGGTGTGGTGGAGCACGCTTGTAATCCCAGTACTTGGGAGGCTGAGACCGGAGGATCTGGGTTTGCGGCCAGCCTCAGCTACTTAGTGAGGCCCTCTGCAACTTAGTGAGACCCTGTTTCAAAATAAAGAATAAAAAATAGGGCTGGGGGTGTATTTCAGAGGTAGAATGTCCCTGGGTTCAATCCCCAGTACCAAAAAAAAAAAAAAAAAAACCCAAGAAATCCTGACCCTAAAACCTGATTTACCTTCAGTCATTGTGGGATTTGTTCTTGTTTTGTTTTTTTAGAGTAAAGATTTGTTTGGGCTCATGGTTTTGCGTGTTTGTTTTATTTTGTGGTGCTGGGGATTGAAGCCAGGACCTTTAGCATGCGAGGCAAGTGCTCGATCACTGAACCACATCCCCAGCCCCGTGGCTCATGGATTTGAAGGATCCAGTCCATGATCGATTGTCCTGGTTGCTTTGGGCTTGTGGCCAGGCAGCACATCATGGTGGGAGTGTGTGGTGGAGCAAAGCCAATCTAGCAGAGCCAGCAGAGCCAGCAAAGCTGGCGCATCCGTATTTTTGCTGCCCTTCCAAGCCCCCTGGCTCCCAGTGACCAGCCCAGGACCAGCCATGTTTCTTAAATGCGTGTTGATGAACTGAGGCTTTCTTGGCGTTCCCATTCTGTGGTCTGGTTTCCTAAACTCCCCTAGGCTGCCCTGGGGACTGCTGATACCAGCTCTCAGAGGAGCCTGCATGTAAAAGGGATTCTGCCTCAGGGATCTAGAAGGGGTACTCTGTGGGCCCCTTTCTTTTCAGGGGAGGAAGAACTAATTCTCTCTTCCTGGACATTCTGACCCCCCCCCCTGCAATAGGCCCCTGTCATCACCTCTAGTACTGGCCAAATCTCCCTCCATGACAAGCCCTGTGCCGGACTGATGGTCTCCAGAGGGACAGAGATGAGGCCCTGACCATAGGTCTCAGCTCAACCAAATTCCCCCTAAGCCCCCCTTCTCCCTTGTAAAGCCTTCCCTTCCCCCTCCAGCCTTGAAATGACCTCCCACTCTGAAGTCAGGGCTTTTGTGGGTGCACTACCTCTTGGGCCTGGGATGCAGGACAATGTGACTTCTCTTGTCAGCTGCTTTTACTTGTATTTGGCTCCCATAATATTGTCCCCTCACCTGTGAACTTCTTGTCTTTCCAGCTAATTGCAAACTCTGTAAGGTCAGGAGCTGGACTGTAGACCTTATATTTCCCAAATGTTCTGCACAGTGTGGGGCACATAGAACGTGGTGGATCATTGTTGTGGGTAGATGGGGGAGATGAATTCTCTGGTCCTTGGTGTTGGCTACATAGTGATTCGGAGGGAAGTGTAGCTCCTTTGGGACCTGGAGCTGGTGTTGGGTTAGCATCTCCACTCTCAATGAGCTGGGGTAGGCTCTAAATTCTGCCTGATTTTAGCAAAATGAACAGAGCATAGTTTTGGAGAGCTGACATAGTTTCTGTATCTGGAGTGCTTTGAGTCAGGCTCTCTCTCTCTCTCTCTCTCTTTTTTTGTGGTACTGGGGGTTTAACCCAGGGGCATTCTACCTCCGAGCTACACCCCCAGCCCTATTTTATTCTTTATTTTGAAACAGGGTCTCACTAAGTTGCGGAGGGCCTCACTAAGTAGCTGAGGCTGGCCACAAACCGGGACCCTCTGGTGTCAGCCTTCCAAGTACTGGGATTACAAGCGTGTGCCACCATGCCCGGTTCTCTCTCTCTCTCTCTCTCTCTCTCTCTCTCTCTCTTTCTCTCTCTCTCTCACACACACACACCATTGAATTACCTATTTCTTTTCTGTGTGTGTGTGTGTGTGTGTGTGTGTGTGTGTGTGTGTGTTACTGGGGATGTAATCCAAGGGCACTCTTACCATCTTCCTCCTTTTTTGTGGTACTGGGGATTGAACCTGAGGGCATTCTACCTTCAAGCTACACCCCCAGCCCACTTTTATTTTTTGTTTTGAAACAGGGCCTCACTAAATTGCAGAGGGCCTTGCTAAGTTGCTGAAGCTGGCCATGAATCTGAGATTCTCCTGTCTCAGCCTCCCAAGTATTGGGATTACAGGTGTGCACCACCATGCCCCACTGAATTTCCTATTCCTTTAGCTCTTACTGTATGTGGTATATAATGCCTGACCTGGTGTGCTGGCAAAAGAATTTGACTAAGAATCAGAAGTTCTGGCTTCTTGTCCAGCTCCATTTCTAACTTGTAGCATAACCTCTGGGAAGAATCCTCCCTACTCTGCACTTCTGTTTGATTTTTTTTTCTTTTGCAGTACTGGGTATAGAACCCAGGGGCATTCCACCTCTGAGCTATGCCCCCAGCCCTATTTTATTCTTTTATTTTGAAACAGGGTCTCACTAAGTTGCGGAGGGCCTCACTAAGTAGCTGAGGCTAGCCGCGAACCTGTGATCCTCCTGTCTCAGCCTCCAAGTACTGGGATTACAAGCATGTGCCACCACGTCTGGCTCTGCATCTCTGTTTTATGATTTAAAACAGGAAAGTGTTTACTTCCAATTCTAAGGCATCAGAAACCCCCAGTGGAAATCAGAGAGTTTCAGGTGTAAAATTCAGGGGCGGATTCATACTGTTTCCTGATGCAGCTAGGGCAGAGGGTGAGGGAGGAAGGCACCTTGTGGATGCACCCAAGTGAGACCTGGGTTTCTCAGCACTGACTGGCCAACCAGCTCTTGCTTCTTCCTGTGCTGCCTCCTGGAGCTACTGTCCAGTTCCAAAAGCATTTTCATGGCTTGGGGTGGCTGTCTAGTTCACTGTCTCCTGAAGGGGGCCCCCATCCTGGTCACCTGGGCGGCTCTCCCTGGTTTCCTGCCGAGTTGGGCATGAAGAGATTTCAGCACCTTGGACAGAGACAGAACTAGGCGGGCTGGAGGCATTGAGCTGCCAAGACAGCTTGGGACCTCGGTCTCCTGGGCCGCCTTCCTTCCATGGGTAACACGGCTTCCTCATTATTTTCTGTCCTTTAAAACCACTCCAACCCCCCCCCACAATTTATGTCAAAACCGCCTGGTTCTGCAAATTCTGAGGGCATTATTTAAAGTGATGACAAAAACCAACCTGTTTACTGAAACAGTGTTAGGTATATTAGGTGCTTAGCAAATATATTTTCTTTTTTTTTTTGCAGTACTAGGGATTGAACCCAGGGGCATTCTACCTCCAAGATACACCCCCATCCCTATTTTTTATTCTTTATTTTGAAACAGGGTCTCATTAAGTTGTGGAGGACCTAAGTAGCTGAGGCTAGCTGCGAATCTGAATCCTCCTGTCTCCACCTCCCAAGTACTGGGATTACAAGTGTGCGCCACCACGCTCGGTTTAGCAAATATATTTTCAAAGGAATACATGCAAATTCAGCTTCCAGACATCTGGCCCATCCCCCTTATAACCAGAGTCTCCTCCCATCATCCCCTCCCATAATTCTTTTTTTTTTTTTTGTGGTGCTGGAAATTGAACCCAGAGGCATTCTACCTCTGAGCGACATCCCCAGACTGATTTTATTTCTTATTTGGAAACAGGGCTTCACTAGGTTGTGGAGAGCCTCACTAAAATTGCTGAGACTGTCCTTGAACCTGCGATCCTCCTGTCTCAGCCTCCCAAGTACTAGGATTACAAGCATGCGCCACCATGCCCGGCTCCCCTCCCATAATTCGGGAGCTTCTACCACTCACTGAGTTCTGGAGCCTCTCCTGGAGCCCCTTCTTGTGTCTAAGGAACTCAGTCCATAAATCAAAGGGACAGATAGCCACTAGGTTTTCAGGCAGAACAAACATTTTTTTTTTTGTGTGTGTGTAGTACTGGGGATTGAACCCAGGGGTGTGCTACCCCTACACCTCCAGTGCTTTTAATTTTTATTTTGAAACAGGGTCTTGCTAAGTTACCACCCGCTGGCCTTGAACCTGCCATCCTCCTGTCTCAGCCTCCCACGTACTGGGATTACAGGTGTGTACCACCACACCTGGCTAGGTAGAGGAAACTTAAATGGCACCTTCTGTTTCCCATTTGGGGGTAAGAATAGACTGGTGAGAGGACCCACACTTGAGCCCTTTTGGGATCTGGCTTTGTGAAGCTGTTCACCCCTTCCTCTGTGCCTGGCAAGACCCTTGCCATCCAGGAGGGCCCAGCATCCCAACGAAGCCTTCCTGGCTGCCCCAACCACTCCCAGCCCTCCTTCTTTGAACTCCCCGCCATTACCACCAGTAGCACTAGCTTGTTTTCATGACACTCATGTCCTTTTCCCCAGTTGGATTATGAACTCATGGGTGGAGGCCATCTCATCTGTTTGCTTGTTTCCATTAAACCCTCCACTGCTGGCACACAGCAGGTGAGAGGGGCACCGATCTGTAATACCAGTACTTGTGAGGCTGAGATAGGAGGATCGCAAATTGGAGGTCAGCCTCAGGTCAAGTCCTAAGACTGCCCTTACAGATTTCCTGCTCTACTTATTTTTAATGTGAAACAAATATACAGGATGGACCATGCTGTTGTTTGTAGAGTAACCATTGGCCCCAGGATGGGAGAGCAGAGGCAGGAGGGGAGAAAATGGAGGGGTTGCTTGTGGGCGGGAGTATCGTTGTGCAGAACTGAGGACTCTTGCTGTGAGGGCTGGAGAGGATCTCAGAGACCGGCTCGTTTGCTTTCCTCATTTTACAGGTAAGGAAAGTGAGATTCAGTGATACGCCTAAAGTTACACAATGCCTGGGCCCCTCTCCATCACTTCTGACCTGATTTAAGTCTTTGACATGTCTCCCCTGGACTACTGTAGAGCTTCACTTGGCAGACTATAGTTTTTGACATCACCATACCTGTTTTGTCTCTAGACCTGATTTTCCAGTCTCTGTACCCTTTGCTCATATTGTTCCTTCCTGCATTGCTTCTGCCCAGTTCCACCTTGATATTCAGGGACCTACTCTGAACCCTCCCCCCTCCCCAGGCCCTCCCAGACTCCTAAGGTGCACCCTCCATACCCCCTGTAACCCCACAGCACTTGCCGCAGACTGCACAGTTTCTGTCTGCCCACCACCTTCTCAAACCTCACTAGACTGTGAATCCCGGGAGGAGGGAGCCCGGCTTCTCCCTCCCGTCACCCCGCAGCATCTGGCACAGGGCCCAGCACACAGAAGGCCCCCAGGAAACATTTGTTGACATGACTAGTAACAGAACCGGAATCACAAGTCGGGTCTCTTGAATCCCCATCTCCTGCACCTTACTGACTTCTTCCGGCACCACCAAGCCAGGGAAATTTCCCAGCAATGGTGGGGTCAGGCTGGTGGTGGGGGGACCTTGGAATGGGCCAGGGGCCGGAAGATTGCCACATGCAGAGCTGCAGATGGCTCCTGGCTCTGGGTTTGAGGGGGGTCTCTCCCTCCCTCCCACCGCTCTTCCTCCTCCCTTCTTGCTTTCGGTAAGCCGGGAGCACCTGCTTCTGGAGGGAAAACACGCTGTCCCTTTGATTGTCTTCTTCAACTCTAGTTCATATCTGAAAGCATTTCTAGTTTGAAAACCCAGTTGCACAGGAAAACAAAGCCCCACCATGCAACCTAACTTCCCCTCAAACACGGAGAGACCGCTCCTGCCACTGGTCCTCCCCCAGGGTTTCCAAGGAGCCATCTCTCCATAAGCTGTCTCTCCTGCGCCCATCTGACTGGAACTGCTTCCCAGTCAGTCCCCTGTGAATGTTGCTTGCTCTCTTGGGCCCAATCTTGGCTGCCTTTGTCTCGTCTGGCCCGCTCCTTGGGGGCCTACCAGTGGGCCAGCTTCAGCTTCTTTTTTTCCTCCCAGGAAGTCCTGGCATGACTCCCTCAGACTGAGCAGGAGCAGAGTGGGGTGGGCAGGATGTTTCCCGCAGACTCTTCTCCCTAAATTGTCTCTTTCTGGGAGCTGGGAGGAGCTTATGTGTCTCACTATAAATACAGCCTCTCCCTTCCCTCAGCGGCAGGCAGGGTGGGGGAGAGCTTTCCCCAGGAATGGTCCCTGAACATGGCTCTGGGGGCCTGAGGTGTGGGCGGGGCAGATTGTGGATGCTCTTGGTATTAGGTTTGGGTACCTTTCTCTTTGTCCTGGATCTGGGGGTAGCAGAGGTGGGGAGTTGGTGGGTGGCAGGGGAGGCTTCTCCACCAGCTCATCTGTTGTCAGTGCCTGGCACTGGAGGCCCGGGAAGGATGCCTTGAGGAGAGCGCGTCCTGTCTCACAGCCTCTCTTCCTTGTCTGAGCCCTTCGCTGTGGGGGTGGCTCCGTGGGACTGCCTTCAGGCTCTCCCCTGAGAGCCTCCAAGGCAGTCAGAAGTCTGCACTCAGCTCTGCCGTGTGGTCGGTGTGTGTGTGTGTGTGTGTGTGTGTGTGTGTGTGTGTGTGTAGCGGGAGGGGGGCAGAGACAGAGAGACAGACACTTGGCTTTCCTTAGCCTAAGGGAACAACTCTCTTCACTGTGCTGGTCTCCCTCTGATTGGTAGGATTAAGGGTCCCTGTAACTCCTCATCTTCCCTCTGGGATAAGAGTAGCGGCCTGTCCCAGCAACGTGGGTCTCTGTTGTGGGGGACAGCTGGTCATGCCAGATGAGTAGCTCTTCCTTTGGGTCCTGGCTCTGCTGCCCCTTGGTCTGGAGAGAAGGGGCCACAGATGTCCCTTTCCATCCTCCTTGGTCTCCAAGCCCATTCTTAGCCTTTTCTCATTTTCTCTGAATCTCCCACCTGGAAAAGAGGACCCTTCATGCACACCCTGCAGGTGACCCAGCAGCTGGGGGTGGCTGCTGGGTAGGGCAGGGGCTGGGCCAGTTATTCACACTTCTGATGTCAATTCACAAGGGGGCGAAGCCCGAAGCCCGTGCCACCAAAGACCCTGGACGTCTTGGGGTGCGAGTGAGGAAGCCTCTGGAGGTGGAGAGGGCCTAAGGAATGACTGTACAGGCAGGAGCCTCTGGACTTTTTTAGCATCAGCTGGTGGAGCCACCTCCTTCTCTCCCACCGGCTGCCTCCCTGAGTCACTGCCCACCCACCAGCAAATAAAAAAGGGTGTCATCTGCTGGCCAGTGGCCCCATTCGGCCCCAGTGTTCCCATCTTTTGCTCGGGGTGGAAGGTGAGAGTTAGGGAGGGTGGTCTCACTGAGACCTCTTCCTCTGCGCCTCTCTCCTTCTGGAGGACTTCCTTCTCTGCCCTTTGTTCCTCCCCTCCCCCCACATCCCATGACGGTTCTCCCTGGTGACAAGACCCAGCCCCTTGCTCCAAGGACGGAGGCAGCTGCAAGCCCTCAGGAGCCCCCACATGGCCCCATCCATCTAGACAGGCCTCTGATGCCGGCTGCAGGCAGGGGAGGGGACCCGGGGCCAGCTCAGCTGCTGACTCCTCCCTGCCTGCCCGCCTGCTCAGCTGTCAACACTCGCCTCCCGGCCTGCCAGGAGCCCGCCTGGCTGCTCAGGCCCGGGCCACCTCGCCCGGAAGACCCTTACTCAGAGCCAGGCGGCAGCGGGTGGGCAGGCGGTGGGCCGGCAGCGGGCAGACACCCTGCCTGCCCTTGAGCATCCTCAGGCCTCCTTGCCTAAATAAGGGAGCTGCAGCTGGAGCGAGCCAGCTGGCCGGGGGAGGGGCCTGCCGCAAGGCCAGGGTTTTCCGAGGGGCTGGGCCACCGCAGGGCCCCGAGCCCGCCGATTGGGCCTACAAGGCTGGCTCCGCGCTGCAGGGGGAGGGCAGGCTGCTAGCACACGGGGATCCCCTGTCTGGAACCTCACGCTTAGGGGCCTCTCTTTCATCCCGCCGCTAGGAAGCCGTGACTCTAGTCGGAATGTCCTCTCTATGCATGCCCCCCACGGAGAGCTTCGAATAACCCCTGGGAGCGCAGTGCGTGCGCGTGTGTGCTGGGGGGCGTGCCCCTCCTAAGGCTCACCGCCCTTATCTCAAAGCTCTGCTGGCCTGGGGCCTCCAGATTGTCAGCTCTTCCCACGTCCCGGGTCTTCCCAGACCCTGGTTTGTCTTCGCAGGGCCCGGGTCTCCCTCCGCCCCCCACGGTAGGCTCTGAGCGCCTGCTGAGGGTACGGAGCCGGGCTCCGCGCGGCGGGGAGGCAGGCGTGAGCACTGGCCTTCTCCCTTCAAACCAGGTTTCTCGGTCCCCGATCTGGGGTGGGGGCGGAATCCCTACCCCCTCTCCCTGACCGCCTCCAAGCCGGCCGTCGCACCTGTCCTCACGGTTTCCCCGCCTAGGGGTCCCTTCCCCCTCTCCGCGGCGTGCGAGTCCCGGGGGCTCGGTGGCAGCGCGAGGGGCTGGGGCGGGGGGAGCAACGCGCGCGGCTCAGCCAATGGGAAGCGCGGGCGCGCGGGGTGGGGGGAGAGGGCGGCGCTGCGGGCGCGCGGCGGGAGGGGGGCCGGGAGGCGGGGGCCGGAGCCGGAGGGGCGCGCGCCGCATTAACTCTTCCGCGGCCGGGCCGAGCCGCAGGCGCTGCCCGAGCCGCGGGCGCCGGAGCGGCTGTCGGCGCGGCGGCGGCGGGCGGGCGGGCGGGAGCTAGGAGCTCGGCGCTCGGGCGGGCGGAGCGCTGCGCGGGGACGCGGCGGAGCGGGGCCGGTGGCCCGAGCGGGGCGGGCAGACAGGTGTGCGGGCGGCCGGGCGGCCCCAGCTCAGGCGGCTCCAGGCCGGGCCCGGAATCCGGAGCCGGCAGCCGGGAGCGGAGCGGGGACCGCGCGCCCGCAGTCCAGTCCCGGCCCCGCCCGTGCTCATCTTGGCCGCGGGGTGCGGGGACCACGGCCCGGCCAGGCCACCCGAAGCCTAGTGCTGGGCCGGGCCGGGCCGGGGTGGGTGGGGGCCCGCCCGGCCCGCCCATGGGCTCAGGATGCCTGTGCGGAGGGGCCACGTCGCGCCGCAGAACACCTTCCTGGACACCATCATCCGCAAGTTTGAGGGCCAGAGTGAGTGGGGGAGGGGCCGCGCGGGGAGGGGGCTCGGGGGCGGGTCGAGCTCGGCAGTGTGTGCATGGGGGGCGTGCCCAGGCCGTGTGCAGCGCCAAGTGCGAGTCACTGGGGGCCCGTGGGCCCCGAGGCTCTGGCCAGGGGCCGTGGGGGCAAGGCTTGGTGTGAGCGGCCATGGGCATGGGACCAAGGGGCCTGGTGCCCGGACTTGGGGCAGGAGGGTCAGCTCAGACTTTTGGAATTCCAGAGCCTGTGTGACACCCCAGTGTGCAGGGAGGGGAGGTGGGATGGAGTGTGCAGGTGTCCCCAACTCTGAGTGCCTGGAGTCCGTGGGGCTGTGTGCGTGCGTGCAAGGGCATGAGAATGTATATGACCCAAACCGTGGGACCCTGAGTGCAGTGCGCGGGCCTGGCAGTTCTGTCCGTGATGTATGGGAGAGACCGAAAGCTAAGGATGCAGAGCCAGTCCCTCATCTGCTCTTGAGTGTGTGTGACCCTGAGCCCATGGCATCATGAGTTTGACTGCACAGGTAGTAGGAAGGTGTCTTTGACAAAGCTACAAGACCGAAGGTCCTGAGGTGAGAGGGTGTCCTGGGCTGTCAAAGTTGAGATTTGAGGCTGCCCCCATGTCGTGGATTTGCTTGCCGTGGGCAGTGTCCCCAGTCCCCCTTATGGGGACTACAGTACCCCTAATGCTGGCCTGGCAGGAGAGGCTTCCAGAAGCGTCCCAGGCTAAATGAATATTCTGGGCATTTGTGTGCCTGTCCCTAAAGCTGCATATGCCACAGTGGGTGTGACTGCCAAGGGCCCTGGGAGTGGGGAGAGGGTGACATTCCTTGCCCGTGACCCTGTGCTCGCAGAACACCGTGTGCTTGTAGCCTGGTGGGGGAGGGAGGGTCAGTAGGATGGGCAGCATTGTCTCGAGCACAGGAACAAGATGATCCTGAGGGGGTGGAGCCATTGACACTGGTGGAGGGCCTGGGAGGTGGGGGGTGCCCGGCTTTCCTCCCAAAAGCTCCAAGCTCCTCCAGGATGCTGTTCCTGGGACAGATTCAGAAGGTCTGGCTTCTGGCCCCACCTCTGCCCTGAGTGCCATGTGACCTTGAGTGACTCTTCCCTCTCTGGGCCTCAGTTTCCACATCCGTGAAGGGGGCAGGCCAAAGAAGCCTTTGAGGTCCCTTCTGTCCTGGGATTCTAGGAGCTCAGTGAAGGGAGTGGGGGTGGGGTGGGGCTTGCATTCGAAGAAACTTGCTTTTCTCTCCTGGGCCTGGGAGTGAGGACAAGATGGCTTTTCGCCTGTGTGTGGCCAGTTCTCTGGACCTAGGCTGGGCAGAGTTAGGGGGTCTTTTCATAGGACAGGAAGCCCTGACCTGGGATTAATGGCTGCCTGGGAGTTTTGGGGGGACCTTGGGAACTGACCTAAAGATGACCCAACTCCAAAAAGTAACTTCCTTGTTGGCAGGGAAGGGCAGCTGGGGAAGGCCAGGGAAGGTCAGATCCTGAGTGCCTGGGCCTGCCTGGGGCGGGGGGGCCCTGGTGCAGCAGCCTGGGCCTTGCCTGTGGGGTTGCCCAGGCTGGGAGTACCGGGGAGGGGAGGGGAGAATCCAACTGCTACTGAAAGCCCTAGAATTAAAGGCCAAAGTGGCCGGAACTTCTGTTTATAGAAAGCTCTCATCCCTGGAGCATCTTGCCTGGTACACACTGAGGCCGTTGCTGCCTGCTGCTCACCCACCAGCCTGGCTCTTGGGGTCAGTGTGGGGCGGGTGAACCAAGTCTAGCTGAAACGGGTCCACTGGGCTTCTCTCCTTGTTGGGCCCCTGAGAAAGGCCTCACATCCCTGGGGAAGGTCCCCTTTCCAGGGTGTGTTTTCTTACAAGTGGGCCAGTGTCTCAGTAGGGATTTCCAGGGTTTGGAGCTGCAGGTCCCTTTCCTTGCTCCCTATGACCTTGGGCTTCACCCATGACCCTCAGCTATTCCTCTGCCTTCTGCCAGACAAGGCTCAAAAGCTGGCTCTATCATTGATGAGCTGCAGGACTCGGGCGTGGTGCCGAACTTCTCCAGCCAGTTTCTGCATCCACAACAGGAGCATAACGACACCTACCTCGGGGTTGTCAAAGCGTCAAGTGAGATGAAGCACTGTAGGTGCTCCCAGGCTACTGCCCTCTTCTTCTTTGTCGCCCCCACTCCCCAGCTCCTGACTGCCCTTGGCAGGTATTGACCAGACAGGGTCTGCAGATATTTGGAATGGTTTCCTAGGGAGCACCCTCCCCAACCCCCCAGGCCTTGAGAGCAGACAGGGATAAAGAGGAAGAAGCCAGAGGAGCCGGTGCAAAGGGAGGCTGGCGGCCATCTCTGGCCCTTCCCAGGCTCCCTCTCCAGGCCCAGTGTTTATCCCTCTGCCGCGGCTGCTGACACGCGTTGCTGACACACGCCCAGGCTGGCCTCGGCCCCGGGCGCGGAGGGGGCGGCAGGCTGCTGGCGGAGTGCCCGGGGGAAGCCAGCAGCCAGCCCGAGGCCGCGAGGGAGGGGGCGCGCCACCAGGCCGTGCCCGGTCGAGGCACCTGTGTCGAGGCACACACAGCTGCGTTCGCCCACTGCTGGGGACCCCGGTCCCCGCCGTGCTCCTTGTTGAGGGGAGTGCCCGGACGGCGGTGTGTGGTGAGAGAACGTGGGGAGGGGCTGGGAACCCACGAGGCTGGGGTCCCCGCTCACGTGCCCGCTCATCCCCGCCCCCCCAGGCCGCAAGTTCATCATCGCCAACGCGCGGGTGGAGAACTGCGCCGTCATCTACTGCAACGACGGCTTCTGCGAGCTGTGTGGCTACTCGCGGGCCGAGGTGATGCAGCGGCCCTGCACCTGCGACTTCCTGCACGGTCCGCGCACGCAGCGCCGCGCGGCCGCGCAGATAGCGCAGGCCCTGCTCGGCGCTGAGGAGCGAAAAGTGGAAATCGCCTTCTACCGGAAAGATGGTAGGCGGGGACTGGGCGGGGCCACGGCGAGGGGCGGGGCCTAGAGACGGGGCAGGGGGAGGGTGCGATGTTGGGGGTGGGGGTGGGAAGCGGGGTTGGAGGTGGCAGGTGAACCTGGTGGGTTCCTTGCGGCAGGACCCCAGCGGGGGCGTGGCTGTGTTGCAGTGGGCTGGCACTGTCCGGGGCCCTCCACCTCACTCGCTCTGGTGGGATGGTTTTCTGGATGTCCAGGAGGTTGCTAGGCTGAGGGCCCGGCACCTCTGGTTCCTTCCTCCCTGGGCAGGTGTGAGCACGTTGAACTAGGTGGGCTGGGATGGCAGGTGCGTGCGTGGATGGAGGTAATAGGTCAAGCCAGGCGCTGATGCTCAGGCATAGGGCTCTAGCTACCTGCCCTAGGGCTGCCCCTGCCAGGTGACTGTCTGGGCAGATGTCACTGAGGGTAAGGCCTGGGGGAGCCGCAGGCTCGCTCACTGCTGCCCCTTTCCTGCCCACATTCTCTCTCTCACTTCAACTGCACCTGGGAGAAAGTGTGTGCCTTTCCCCACAACTCGGTTCCCTTTGTCTCATCTGTTGCACGACCAGCCCCGCCACCCCCTCCTGCGCCAGGTGTCTCTCCTCAGCCACCGCCTCCCAGCCCCGCTGCTCTGGGCTTCCGGAGAGCAGAGAGCGGATAAACAGAGCTGGGCGGGGCTACTCCCACGCCGCCTGCCCTGTTGGGGTGGGCTCCGCCCCCGAGGGCAGTGCAGCATGGCCACCAAGGGGCCAGTGGGCACCGGAGGGTTGTGAAGGCAGTGCCAAAACTCGCATCTGGACTCCCTATCCCCTGCTGCTCACCACTGTGTGTCCAGTAAGCGTCCAGTGCACCCCTGGAGCCCGGCTTAGAGCTGGGCTCTTGGACAGGGAGCAGTTTGCCGGACAGATAAGATCCTGCCCTCAGGGAGCTTGTGGGCTCTGGGCGGTGAGCGCACTCTGACTCCTGCTCGGTGGAGGGGAGTTGTGAGAACCAGGCCCCCACCATGTGTGGTTTTGCAGGTGCACACAGGTGCACTGTGTCTCTTTGGAAGAGGGTTTGATCACAGCACATCCGGGTTCTTCCGGCAGGCAGGCAGGCAGGCAGGCAGGCAGAGGCCCCAAGGCAGTGAGTGGTTTGTATGTGCTGGACACCGGGCCACACGTTTCTCTTATGTTATATTGTGCAATCTTCACAACAGCCTTGAGAAGTAGAAACTATTTTTGTCCCCATTTTATGGATGAGGAAACTAAAGTTCAGAGAAGTTAAGAAAGTTCCCCCAAATCACACAGCTAGAGAATGGCAGGGGTAGGAATGCGGTCCGCATCTGTCTGACCAGGGTCTTACGGGCTCTGTCCTGCAGTCTGTCATAGATTGAAAATGACACCAGACAGCTACAGGTCTGCCTCTGCTGCACATTATTTATGTGAAATTTTATTTTAAAAGTTTGCAAACCACTGGACTAATGGAAAGAATATGAGCACATAAATCCTGGGTTTAGGACTAGTGGAGGAAATTATATAACACTGGTCAAGTTGGTTGACTTCCTGAACCTGTTTTCTACTTCTGGGGTCATCCGTTCACTCGGGAACCTCACAAAGGTGCTGAGATTTTGCAAGTGCCCGCAACAGGGCCTTCCTCAGGAAGCACCTTGCCGGTGCTACTGTGGACGATGCTGTGTCTTTGGTCGTAGCATGTGTGGGGTCCTCCTAGGTGGAGCTGGCCCTGCCTCCTGGCCCAGGCTGGCTCCTTTAGGGAGAGGTGGGCTGTGGGACCCCTTCTGCAGAAGCTATCTCGGAATGTTGGTGACTTTGAGGATCACCTCATCTGGCCCACTCGAGTTACAGATGGGGAAACTGGGGAGCAGCGGTCTGGTTACCAGTGCATCAGTGGGTGTAGAACCCAGTTCCCTACCCAAGTTCAGGCTCTTCCCCTCTCTAGGTTATTACTTCAAATGGGGCAGTGACCCAGAAAAACCTGCCCCAGCCAGTCGCCACCTGCCCCCTTCTCAACGCTCACCTAGTTTCCATGGGGATCAGGTATCTCCTGTTGGCCAACAGGCTGGTCTTGGCCCTTGGCCACCTAGGGCCCCATGTATCCTGGCCTAGGATGATGCAGACAGGTTTCCTCAGCCTCCCCTTCCTCTGTCTGGAGATTCTCTGCCCCTGGTGTCATCCTGTGGCCTGGCCTGGGCTGCATGTGTGCACGCTGGTGCACGGGCCAGAGAGGCAGTGCCCCTGCGCGTTTGCTTCTGTCCAGGCCTTCAGGGTCTCTGCCTGGCCAGCCCTAGGGGACTGGGTCCCTGGTCTGCCGCCCCAGGGAGGTGGGGTGGCTGGAAGGAGGCAGGGCCTTTTGCTGGCAGGCACCGCCGAGGACAGCTGTGCTGTGTCCGTGCCTCAGGCCCGGCTCTGTGCAGTCTCAGGGCCTGGAGCCAGACAGCTCCATTATTTAGTTGCTGGAACTGCTGGGAGGTGGGGAGGTTCGACTGGGGGAGTGTGGGTTGGAGGAAGAGACATGGTGTGCCCAGGGTTTACTGGGCCTGTGCTGATGCCCCTTACAGTGAGGCCCAGGATTAAGAGGAACTGGGAGCCGAGCCCAGTGGTGCGGGGCCGGCAGGCTATAACATCCCCAGAGGCACCTTGGACAGCAGGTGCTGGCTGGGCACACACCTGTGCTTCCACATTGCCATAGCTGGGGGAGGGGGGATGTGGCTCTTTCCCTAAAAGGCCCCAGGAGGTCCCTCCTCTCTGTCCCTTCCATTCTCTCTGCTCTTTGTTCCCATCTCTGCACCACCTCCCCACTGCGCTGCGCTGCTGCTGCGCCCGCCCCGTCCTCTCAGCAGCTGTCCCTCCACACTGAGGCCTCCCTGCCTTTGTCTCCAGCCTGCCTGCTTCTCTTCACCTCTTTTTCCCTGTGTCTGCCTCACTCCCTCTCCCCTGTGTCCCTTGCCCTGTGGGCCTTTGTCTGAAAGGCTGTCTGTTTTCCTATACCTCTGACTGTCCTGGCCCTGTCTCCACAGCCCTGTGTCTCCGAGAGCCTGTGCATGGGTGGGGATGGGGTGTCTCTGGAGAAGAGTCTATGGGCTTCTCCATTCCAGCTGCAGGCCAGTTGCCATGGCAACAAGGTCAGAGGGTCCCCACTGCAATAGCTGCTGCTGCAGGGAGAGGTGGGGCCCCGAGGCTTGGGCCGGATCCCCAGTGTGCCTCAGAAGTGGCCCGCACTCACTGGGCTACTGTCCCAACTCAGACCCCAGCCTCCCAGGTGTTCCCGCCTCCCGCCCTGGCCATCTCTCCTGGTCCTCTTCCTCACCTCTCCACCCCTCCCCATCCCCGAGAGTCAGAGGGGCTGCTCTGTCACTGCTACAGCCCTTCCAACTCAGAAAGCCACCTCCCCGCCCCAGGTCCTGTGTGGGTCTACACTGGTGAAAAAGAAGCTTTTTCTCAAAGTGGGGAGACTGGAGGCTGGGGAGGCGGGGGTGGGGTGGGGTCAGAGGTGGGTGCCTCACTGCGTTTTGTCATCTTGACACAAGAAGCCCCAGAGTGGTCACAGGAGGAGCAGAGAGCTCAGATGCGTGGGGAGGCTTCATCCTGGGGGCAGGGGTGCCCTTGTCTTCCTGGCCAGGACCAGGTGCGGCCTGGTGGCAGCAGGGCAGGGCACCTGCAGGGAGCCTGGCTGCTTCTCCACTGAGCACTTTCCCTCCAAGCTGTGCTGCAGGCAGGTCCTGTCCTGGGCTGCTTCCTGTCCAGCCCCGCCCAGCACCCTGACAATGGAGGGGTGCTGTCTACCCCCAGCATGTCCTGCGCCTGGAGAATGTCGGGAGGGCGGCTCCTCCGTGTTGTGTCTCCCGAAGCCCCCGAGAGGAGCTATGTAAATATTTGTGCAGAGCTGTCTGGAGTGGAAGCAGGGTTGACAGTGGCCTCGGGCTCTGGGGAGGGAGGCTGGGGCAGTGGAGGGCCAGCTTGGGGGTGTGAGTGGGGTGAGCTTGGGCCTCCTTTCTGCCCAGAGGTGACTTCCTGTGTAGTGTGATTTGAGAGGTTCTGAGAAAGCCCTTACAGGCTTACTGGTCTCCCGAGGGTGCCTGAAGCACCTCTTCCAGAGAACTTATGCTCCGGCTGAGAGCGGCCCTCTTTCTTCAGAAGCACTCTCGTTGCCCTCCCGAGTGCGGGCGGGAGCGTGGCCAGTATTGGCCCTCTCAGGTGAGAGGGTTAGCAGGGTTTTCCTCCCTGATATGCAAGGCCTGGGGTCAGGGCCAGAGAGGAGCCGAGGAGAGACACCGGGGACAGGTGCTGAGCATGGCAGGGGCTCCAGCAGCTGCTGGTTTCTTCCTTGCCCATAAAGACGTCCGTGCTGTGCATGGGGCCGGCCTGCATCTGCTGCCTTGATGCTCCTGCAGGGCCCACGTGAATTGCCTTCATCCCGCACCTCCCTCGGTCCCAGCGCTGGATGAGCTTGCTCTGCCCATCTCCCCCCAGCGGGCTGGAAGCTCCACAAGGGCAGAGGGCAGCTTATCTGCTTTGTCCTCTGCTGTATCTGTCTACGTGCCTAGTGTGTGGTGGGAGCTCAATACCTGTACATGTTTGCTGAATGAATGAATGAATGAATGAATGGATGGATGGATGGATGGATGGATGGATGGATGAGTCAGGCAGTATGGTGTGGTAGAAGCCCTATATTAGAGTCAGGTGACTTGGGAGCAATTTCTGGCTCTGGCTGTGTGACCTCAGGCAAATCATTTCCCCTCTCTGGGCCTTAGTCTTGCCCTCTGTGGAAAACCTTGGGATGATAGGATGCCAGGCTTCGAGGGGTTGTGGAGGAAGATGGGATCAGGTGGAGGTGGCCCGAGGTGACCTCTGAGGGGGCTGGAAGCCCTCCAGCACTGGTGTGTGTGAGAGACCTAGTGGGGCACAGCGCAGGCATCTGGGGTGCAGAGCCTCCTCCCTCGGAGGAGGCCGAGGAGGCCTGGGGCGGGAGATGGCAGCTGCCCGGCGGCACGCGGGTGCTCTCTTTGTTGTGATCCCACTCTACAGTTTGCAAACTGGAGCACATGCTGTAGCGCAGGTGGCCCTCACCGCGCCTGGGAGGCAGGGGAAACTCGCCGGCAGGGCTGGTTGGCGGGCGTGCTTGGCCAGGTTTACCCAGCTGGTGGGGCCCGAGCGGGAACTCCAGCCCAGTTGTCCCCAACTCCAGAGCCCTGCCTAGTGTGGGCTGCCCCGTGCCAGCTGTCTGGTCACAGAGGCCCTTTTGGAGCATGATGGGCTCGTGGTCTCAGGAAACCTGGCTTCATCTCAGGCCGGAGAGCCTCATCCTTGCTCGCTGAGTGGGATCAGAGCACCTGTCCCGCGCCGCGGGGGCGAGGGTGTTCCTCAACCACACACAGACACTGACAAAGCAGCATGCCCTGTCAGGGCTCCTGCCGCTTGCCACCCGGCAGGGCGTCACCCCTGTGGCCACCGTCCTGCTGTTGGGACTGTGGGAAGTGAGTCCGGCACCCTGCCTGCCTCTCCTCCCCTCCCCAGGCTTCTGCTGGCCCAGCTCCCCGAATAATTGAAACCTCCACCTTCATGTTAGCGGATTTTCTCTTTCTCTTTCATTTTATTTTTTCCTCTTCCCTTTTATCTCACTCTCCGGTCCTATTACGCTCCCTATAGGCAACCATTCAAATGTACTTACTGTGAATGTGTTGCCTGCATATGTTCTCGCAAATGTGTATTTTGTCTGGATAGACACATATGGATTTAGTTTATGTAAATGATGCTGTGCTATATATTGTATTCTGGTAGTCACTTCTCTTATGCAGGAGTGCGCCTTTCAGCCCAGTGGGGTTTGCTGTTTGACGTCTAGTCTTCGGCTTCCCATTCTCGGGTGTACACTCGCCCCGTCTCACCTGCCCAGGGAGGGACCTCAAGTTGTCTCTACCTCCTGCCACCAGAAGCGATGCTGTGGTGAACATCCGCATACACGTGTCCTTCAGGGCATGTGGGAAACGTGCCCAGGAGTGGGATTGCCCATCCACAGGATAGGGGGACCCTTAACTGCAGACTGCCCAGCTATGCACCGAAACGGCCGCCCATACCACTGCCCTCCCGCACGGAGCATGAGATTCCTACCCCACCACTCTGCCGTAGTTGGCCTTGTTCACCTTTCTAATTTCTGCCCGGGAAAGCAGTATCTTGTTGCTTTAATTTGTATTTCTTTGATTTCTAGTGAGTCTGAATATCTCTTTGTCTTGATAGCTCTTTGGGTTACTTTCCTGTGAATCGCTTGCTTATGTCCTTTGCTCATTTTCTACAGAGGTTGCTGTCGTGTGTGTGTGTGTGTGTGTGTGTGTGTGAGTGTGTGGTACTGGGGATTGAACCCAGCGGTGTTCCACCTCTGAGTTATACCCCAGTCCTATTTTTAAAAAATTTTAAAAATTATTTTTGGCACTGGGGATTGAAACTAGGGGCATTCTACCTCCAAGATGTACCAGTTTTATTTTGAAACAGGGTCTCACTAAGTTGCTGAGGGTTTCTTTAAGTTGCGGAGGCTGGCCTTGAACCTGTAATCCTTCTTTCTCAGCCTCCCAAGTACTGGAATTACAGGCATGTCCCACTGTACCCGGCCTGAGGTTGCTGTCTTTTGTTCCTGTAGATTTGCAGCAGTTGCCTATGTATTTTTTTTTTTTTTTTTTGGTACCAGGGATTGAACCCAGGGGCGTTCTACCTCCGTGCTACACCCCCGGCCCTATTTTTTATACTTTATTTTGAAACCGGGTCTCACGAAGTTGTGGAGGGCCTCACTAAGTAGAGAGAGAGAGAGAGAGAGAGAGAAAGAGAGAGAGAGAGAGCGCTGAGGCTGGCCGCGAACCCGGATCCTTCGGTCTCTGCCTCCCAAAGTACTGGGATTACAAGCGTGCGCCACCATGTCCGGCTGCCTATGTATTTTAGAAATACAAATGCATACAGTAAGATATTCGGTGTATAGTGCGGACATTACTTCCTTGTTGAATTGAGATATTGCAAATATCTTCTCCCTTTCAGTCCATGTTCATTTATCCAGCAATGATACTCTGTGTGTGTGTGTGTGTGTGTGTGTGTGTGTGTGTGTGTGTGTGTGTTGCTGGGGATTGAACCCAGGGGCATTCTACCTCTGAGCTACACCCCCAGCCATTTTTTAGTATTTTTGTTTGGAAACAGGGTCTTGGTAGGTTGCTGAGAGTCTTGCTATGTTGCTGAGGCTGTCCTTGAACCTACAATCCTCCTGTCTCAGCCTTCCAAGCACTGTGATTTTAGGCGCGCACCACCACGCCCCGTTCAACAATGATACTTAGTGTTGATACAAATGAACCCTTAATTTTTAGTTTTGCTGTGCCTCTGAAGTCCTGTTGAACACATTCTTCACTACCCGGAGGCCTCAACGGTCTGTCTTTGCTTCTGTTAATTTAATTGCTTCACCCTTTTCACTGGGTTCTTGAATCCATCCTGAGCCCTTCTCGGATGTGGTGTCAAGTCAGGATCAAGTTTTATTTTTTCCGTGTAATGAGCCAACTTTCCCAACACATCTAGCCTGTTATTTTCCATTCATTTGTGAGGGCTATCTGTAGCATAGGTTAATTTCCCATATAGCCATGGATCTGTTGCTGAGCATTCTATTCTGTTCCAAATATTTGCCTGTTTTTGCATCAGAACCACATTTAAAAACAACAACAAGAAACCATGTGTAATATGTCTTAGCATATGGTAAGGCAAATTCTCTCTCTTTTTTCTTCTTTTTTTTTTTGTAGTACTGGGAATTGAACCCAGAGACATTCTGCCTCTGAGCTACATCCCCAGACCAATTTTTTATTTCTTATTTGGAAATAGGGTCTCATTAGGTTGCTGAGAGCCTCACTAATTGCTGAGGCTGTCCTTGAACCTGTGATCCTCCAGTCTCAGCCTCCCAAGTACTAGGATTACAAGTGTGTGCCACTACGCCCAGCTTTTCTTCTCCTTTTAAAAGGTTCACATGGCTATTCCTGGATCATCTTCATAAACTTTAGAGAAAGTTTATTGAGTTCCTGGAAAGAGAGAAAAAAAAAAAACCTCCACTAGAATCTTGATTTTTTTTTTTTTTTGTGTGTGTGTGTGGTACTGGGGATGGAACCCAGGAGCGTTCTACCTCTGAGCTATACCCCCAGCCCTATTTTATTCTTTTTTTTTTAATTTTGAAACAGGGTCTCACTAAGTTGCAGAGGCTGGCTGAGAACCTGTGATCCTCCTGTCTCAGTCTCCCAAGTACTTGTATTACAAGTGTGCACCACCATGCCTGGCTTTAGAATCTTTTTTTTTTTTTGTGGTACTGGGGTGGAACCCAGGGGCATTCTCCCACCAAACTACACTACCAGCCCTATTTGAGTCTTTTATTTTGAAACAGGGTCTCACTAAGTTGCAGAGGACCTTACTAAATTGCTGAGGCTGGTCTCAAACCTGGAATCCTCCTGTTCCAGCCTCCCAAGTACTGGGATTACAAGTGTACATCACCACACCCGGCTTAGAATCTTGATTTTAATTAGATTGGTTTTGTAGATTAATTTAGGGAGAGTTGATGTCTTTATGATATTTGTCCCAGTCAAGAGCCTGGACTGTCCCTCTGTTTATCGGAACATTTCCATATCCTTTATTAAAGTTTCGGCTTGTCTTATTCTCCCACTTTTGCATTCTTGGTCAATTCCTAGATACTTTATGGTTTTTACTGGTGTTGATTATCTTTTTTTGTGGTACTGTAGATTGAACCCAGGGCCATTCTACCTCTGAGCTACACCCCCAGCCCTATATTATTTTTTATTTGGAAACAGGGTCTCACTGAGTTGTGGAGGGCCTCACTAAGTCTCTGAGGCTGGCCTCGAACCTGCGATCCTCCTGTCTCTCAGTCTCCTAAGTACTGGGATCACAAGCGTGCGCCACCATGCCCGGCTGAATCCCTTATTTTTAACTCTATTTTCTAATTGCTTCTTGCTGCTGTAGAGAAGCGCCGTGCATGCTCGTGGGCTGATCGTGTGTCTGGCAAGCTCACCGGGCTCTCTTCTCAGCTCTGATTGTTTATCCGTTGATCCTGTCGGCCCTCTAGGGAGATGACCCTATTGTGTGCGTACTGTTTGGGTCCTGGTCATGTGTTCGATGCTCTGATGCTCTGCCTGACTTTTCGGGGGTTTGGCTAGCACTTGTTTTTGCTTGTGTGTGTTCACAGGGCCCCATGGGAGGGCAAGCCAGGCAGGACTCCTACTCTTGGTTTAATGACCAAGAAGCTGTGGCCTGCTCAGTGACCCATGGCAGAGCTAGAATGGGGACAGGCCATATCAGGCCCCCAGGCCCTCTGGGGTAAGTGGGGCGACAGATGGAGCATAGTTCTGAAGCTTACAGAGGACTAGAGGAGGGCAGGGACCCCGGACTGTCCCCTGTGGACAGTGGTGGCTCTGTGCCCTCTGTGCCCTTCTGCCCAGTGGCAGGCTGTATGTGGGATCCCAGTGAAGGGGGCTGAAGGGGCCTGAGACTCACAAATAGCACACCTGGAGCAGTTCCCATGTTAGCCTCCCGGCATCAGCCTCTGCTCCGTGGTAACACTGACCAGACTTAATGTTGCTCTGGGGAAAGACACCTGAATTCCCGTGGCAGCTCTGTCTAGGCTCGGCATGGGGGCACTGTGGTTTTTTTTTTTGTGTGTGTGTGGTACTGGGGATTGAACCCAGGGGCATTCTACCTGTGAGCTAAACCCCCAGCCCTATTTTTTATTCTTTATTTTGAAACAGGGTCCCACTAAGTTGCAGAGGGCCTCACTAAGTAGCTGAGGCTGGCCTTGAACCTGTGATCCTCCTGTCTCAGCCTCCCAAGTATTGGGATTACAAGCGTGCACCACCACTGGCACTGGGGGGTTGAAACAGATGAATTCTGTCCCGAAAGGGTGGTTAGTGGCCTTGGATCTGGAAGGGAGGTGAGAGGGTATGGACACCGCCTGTCTGCTCCTGCCACAGCTGTAGTCGCCACCCTGCGAGGCCACCAGCAGTCCTTCCAGGCTGCTCACTCAGCCCCTCCTCAGAAGCGGTCCCTGCCCCCCTCAGGCCTGATGCTGGGCTTGCGGGGGTCACCCCAGAAGCCACCCTGCCACGGTCTCCTGTGTAAGGGGTGTGGCTTTGGTCAAGTTCCCAGAGAGAAGCATCCGTGTGGGCCCAGTGGAACAGCCAGGAAAACCTCTGCAGAGGGGTCCTAAAGGATGGGGCACGGTGGGGTTGGAGGGAGCCGGGTGGGGTCCCTTGGGAGCAGAGGGGCACTGGGGCTGGCTGCTGGGGCTGTGAATGGAGCTGAGGAGCAGCTTCCCCGGTCAACCTGACCTTGCCTCGCCTTCCCAGGGCTTCCTGGGAGGAGAGCAGGAGGCATGACCCTCGGTTTATACTCCACGAGGCTGTGGCCTGAGAGGTGCTGGGGCACCAGGAGACTGGTGGCAGAGCTGGCCTGAGCTTCCCCAGGCAGAGCTTCTCTCTCTTTCTTTCTCCGTCTGTACTGGGGATGGAACCCAGGGCCTTTGCACATGCTAAGCAAGAGCTAACTACTGAGTACACTCCCAGCCCCAGAGCTTGTCTCTTGAGGTGTTGCAGTGGCAGGAGAGATGGCTCTGGCATGGCCCGGGAGGTGGGTTTGGGTGGGGTCTAGATGGCTGCAGAGGCCTTAGGCCCTGTAGACACCACTGGCAGGGTCTGGCTAGAAGAGCACTGGAGGGGTCTGTCTGATGGCGCTGCTTTGGTGGCAGCTGGGTCTGGCTGTGGCCCCCCAACCCTGCCTGAGTCCTTTAGGACTCTCTCGCGGTTCTCAGCTCCTGGACTCAGGAGCACAGGATTGGTCTCTCTCTCTCTCTCTCTCTCTCTCTCTCTCTCTCTCTCTCTCTTTCTCTCTCTCTCTCTCTCATTCACTGGCTGGCCTCTCAGGCTCCCCCACTCTGTCCCCTGGGCCCTCAATGTCCTCCCCTAGGCCCCGCAGCTGCCCATGAGAGCGGTGTTAGCGACACGGTGGCCCCAGGCCAGGAGCAGCTCCCGCTGCATCTTCCTGTCGCCGCCACCAGGCTAAATATAACCTGACACTGCACAGCCCGGGCTGCTGCTCCGGAGACAGCCTCTGCCTGGGGGCGGACAGGGCCGACTGCAGCCCGGCTCCTGCCCTCGGCATGACTTTGGGCCCATTCTGGGCACAGCTCCTCCTGCTCGAGCGAGGCAGGGAGGCGACCCGGGTGAGGATGCTCGAGGTCACCTTCCCTGCAGGGACCCACCACCCTGCCTCATTATAGCTCTGGATGCTTCCACAAGGCCATCTGTCATCTCATCTGGCACCCAGGGCAGGGATCACTTGTCCCTGAGGTACCCACAGATTGTAAGCTTAGAGAGGTGGATGACCTGCCCACAGTCAAACAGCAAATGAGAAGGAGGACAAGAGCCCAGGTCTCCCGACAGCCGGGCAGAATTGCTCAGCTCCCCAGGGCTCCTCCGCCATCTGGTTTCTTCTCTCCTCCTGTCTTGTCCTGTGCGCCTAACTGGGGTCCTGGTGAGCGCTGGGCTCCAGGAGGGCAGGCGCCAGGGCTGCCCTGGACATGGTGCTCCAAACGCTTCTCCTGCCTACGTCCCCAGTGGTGTCCGGGGGTGATGGAGAAGCACGAGGACACCTGTGTACATGTGACCCAGCAGAGACTCTGACCTCAGGAACCTGCCCAAGGCCACTTGGTCATCTGCAGGCCTCCTGTTCCCCGCCTGCTCCCGCTGGGAGAGAGAAGGCCTGGCCCCTGCTAATGCCAGGTGTGGCTCCCGCCTGGGGCCTGGCCCGGCCAGCAGTGCCCAGAGGTAGAATCAGGCACTGGACGGTGGTGGAGCCCCTGTCCCCTGGGCAGGTTAGGGTGTTGAACAGGGACAGCGTCTCCCCCATGTGAACTCCCAAGTGTGAACTGGCACCAAGTGAGAGCCAGCCAGGTGTTCTGAATGATGGCGACCTTCTGTCGAGTCCGGATGGGCTGTTCCTGCTGCTCCCCCCGGGGTCCCTCCCACTGCCCCACCCCCTCAGGCCAGCAGTGAGCTGCTTGACCTCTGAAGGCCTCTGGGAGAGTGGCTGGTGTGCCTCACGCCGCCATCAGGGCCCGAGGCACCAAGGGCGTAGGGAGCTGGGGGCCTGGAGGCGTGGGTTACCAAGCCATGCCTGTGCCCCCTCTCCTGTCTCCGTCCCAGAGATGCCGGGCAGGGAGCCTCCTCACAAAGTGGGGTCTCTTCGGCTGGGCTGGGGTGGGAGGAGGGGCGACCCAGGGGCCCCTCCATCGCTGAGACCTATCTGCCCCTGTCTCCCTTCTTCCTTCTTGAGTTTGTTCTTGAGCCAGGCTCTGCGCCTTGCAGGTTTCATGTCCCCTCATCCCTCCAGGCCTGTGGGGTGGGTGTGACTACCTTGTGTTGTAGCACCTGGGGCTCAGGAGGGTAAGTGACTGGCCTTTCTCATGCAATGTGCAAAGGCCACTCCATGGCCTGTGTCCCTTCCCCTCTGAGCCCTGGAGCCCCGCACCTGCGGCCCCCTCCAGCCTGTCCAGGCTGCCCCCTCCTTCCTGGAGCGCGCCTGGTGCTGGCTGCCTCCGAGTGTGGGCCGTGCCTGCCACAGAGTGGCTCTCAGTGGAACTGCACCCTGGCCAGCGCAGCCGTGTGGCCCTTCCTGAGGCCACCTCTGCCCTGGGGTGAGCTGGGCTATGTGGGAGCCAGAGAGAGTTGGAGGGAGAGGGGAGTGGAGCCGTGGGCTGGGGCTGGGCAGGGTGGCGCGGGGGCCAGGGGCTGGCAAGACTATTGGAGTGCGCCCTGCCAGCAAGGCTGCCGGGGTGCAGCAGCACGTCGCCTGCTCTAAACCTTGCTTCTAAGCTGGGAAGTGGAGCGCCCACCCTGCACATAAGCCACTCTTCGATTTGGACTAATCTCAACTCCGGCCACCCTGGGGCCTCCCCTGGTCTGACTGGCCTTCCGCTGCCCTCAGGGGCCCCTACCTCCCATACTTTCAGTTAGTGGGGTCCTGCGGGCAGGCCTGGCTGAGGAACTGGGTGGGGGAGGCAGTGATGTGACAGCTCTTGAAAGACCCAGCCCACCTGGCAGGTGCGACAGTAGTGCCGAGGGAGCCAGGGCCTGATCAGCCCTGGCTTGTTTTCCGTCCGTGTCCTCTCCATCTGTGTCTCCCTCAGCCATCAGGCAGGGCTGGGGTTCACATGTTTGGAATAACCAGACCTTTGACAGGATTATTAGAAAAGAAAAATGTCTTGAATGTTAACAAAGGGCTGGGTCCCTGGGTGAGCGTGTTTCTGGGTGTGGGGAGAGATTGGTGCTGCGAGCGAGGCTTACTGGGGTTTCCGCGCCGGGAGTGCTGCTTCGAGATGCCAGGGTGTTGGGCTAGGTAGGCTTCGCAGTGCAGAGCTGGCTGCTCTTGCTGAGTAGCCTGGGGATGGGGTGCCGAGGACTCAAGGCCAGGATTTCTGGGGCCCTGTGTTGGGGACAGAGTCCCCAAACCATCTGGCAGGGTTGAGGTCATCTTGGTTGCGGACTCCAGGCTCCTCTGAGATGGGTTTCCTGGTAAGGACCGCAGATCGGGGCCTGGAGGGCCGGGGTGTGGAGGGTGGATGCTGGGGTCTTTATGGCTGAGGTTTCCTGGTCTCTGGCCTCTCCTTAGTCCTGAGGAGGCCAGTTCCTATTCAGGCCGCTGCCGGCCATCACCATATTAGGGCATAAACTCCAGGCAGACTGTCTGGGTGCCAAACGGTCTCCAGCTGGGCCCAGCCCCCTGCAGCTCCAGCACCGCAGCTGTGTGTCAGAGGCCGGAGGTCAGGGGACACGCACAGCTGCTGGAGGGAGCCCCAGACAGAGCCCCCAGCTCAGGTCCCTTGGGCAGAGCCGAGAGGGCCTAGGATGCGGTGAGTGGAAGGCCTGCGGGTGGGGCAGCGATTTCCTGACCAGCATCCTCCCGGGGCAGCCCTCGCCTCAGCACCATCCCGTTTAAGTTGGTTTCAGAGGACCTCGTTCCACCAGAGGAACCTGCAGCTGCTCGAATCACTGGTCTGCTTCCATCTCATCTCCATCCCCTTCCGGTCTGCACTGGCTTGGCCAGCATCTCCCAGGAGCCAGGCCCTTCCCACTAATGCTGCCCCTGCCTCCCCAATGCTCTTAGGGCCTGGCAGCCATCAAGCACTGGTCTGAGTCCCCAGGGTACTGGCCCTCCCTTGACTCAAACCATCATTGCCATCACCCCTATTCTGGGTCTGAGACCAGCAGGGAGGTAAGGGACACCAGTCCAAAGAAGCTCTGGGAGGTAGCAAGGTGAGCAGGAGGGTCTCTAGGGATTGTGTGGACACATGCCCCCTCCACCTCTTCTCCATCCATGTCCCCCTCCTCATGTCACTGTTGCCCTGCCTCCCAAGGGATGCTATCCTAGGCACCAGGCCTTTCAGAGCGGACGTGGACACTGGGAGGCAGAGACCAATGAGCAGAGGGGGGCCGAGGAGAGGAGAGAGGCCCCCCGGAAGAGTGGGAGATGAGGAACACGCCTGGGTCCGCAGAGGAGGAGGAGCAGGGATACTGTGCCCGCTTGATTCACTAAGGAGGACTTCCTGCAGGCAGCGGCCCTGGGCTGGGCCTCTGCTGAGCACGCGACCTCAGCTAGCTCCTCCAGAAGCCAGCATGGAGAGGGCCTGGAGGGCTGCGCTCCACAAGGAGCCACAGTGGCCTGGTGGGCGCACCTGGCCTGGCAGAGGGGCTCTGGTGGACAGAGACTGTGAGGGAGAAAATCAAGGACAGGGGAAAGACAAGGAGAGCCAGGGATGAAAGATCTCGAAGCCGCGTTTCTCAGACTGTATGGCAAAGGATCAGATTTCTTTATTTCTGCCATATCACAGGCCAGTCTTTTCATGAAATACAAGATCGCACGCTTGGATACTGTGGCAATGCCAAATTGCTCTAAAGATTTTGAAACTCTTGTTTTCAACTTCTCTCCTTATCTTGTGTGAACCGACACAATGTCTGGGAACTAATCTAGAGAGAACAGAGACGGGGACAGATAGCTCTAGCCAGCGTCTGTAGCGTTGAGTGCACGCCGGGCCTTGCCCTCAGCGCTTAGCATGTGTCGACTTATTTCATCTTTACAGCTCATAAGAATTGCTGTAATCCCCGTTTTACAGGTAAGGAAAATGAGGCACAAGGATGTTGAACAATTTAAGAAAAACGCACACATCATTAAGAGGCAGAATCGGGATCTGAGCTCAGAGATTCTGGGCCTAAATACAGTCTGTGGGCTTGACCACTAGGACACGCTGCCTCAAATGAGGGAAAAGTAAAGATACATTGAAAGGATAGGGAAACCGAGATGAAGATACGGAGGAAGAGAGGATCGTAAACTAGTGAGAGAGAATGCACATAGGGAAAGGGCTAGAGAAATAAGATAGGCAGAGAGGGAGAAGGGGAGCTATGGGATTCGCAAACTGGGGCACAGAGAGTGCGGGAAGATACCAACACTGGCCCGGGCCGCAGGGGAGGCAGAAACAGATGGGCCCTTTGGGCTTTGGGGGTCCATCCTGGATGGCTTTGTGCCCTGCCCCCCGGAGGAGGGCTGCCACTGTAGCCATGTCCTCCCCACTCTGCAGGGAGCTGCTTCCTGTGTCTGGTGGACGTGGTGCCCGTGAAGAACGAGGATGGGGCTGTCATCATGTTCATTCTGAACTTCGAGGTCGTGATGGAGAAGGACCTGGTGGGGTCCCCGGCTCGTGACACCAATCACCGGGGCCCCCCCACCAGCTGGCTGGCCCCTGGTAAGTGCAACTGTTTTTTCCAGCCAGCTCGGGAATACAGTCTTGCCCTCTGGGGCTGTTAGCTGCACAGGCCGGTGCGCAGCAGGAAGGGAGGTTACCTGTGTGTCCCTTCAGAGGCAGAGAACACCAAGAAGTGGTCTGGTCCTGCCTGGCCCAGGATGGACAGACAGGGGTGGGGGACAGGATCCACCTTGAGCCAAGACAGCACCTGCTTTTCAGCCTTGTCTGCTGGGTTCCCACTCTGCGCCCCTGAGGAGTGGTCCTCTCTCCAGCCTGTCTCGAGTAGCCCCAGGATGGGGACTCGCCCTCCCTACTGGCCCCAGCCACCAGAGCCACTCCCTTTGCTCATCTGAAAGCTCTATCTCACCCTCTCTCTCCCTCTGGTCCTTGATCCTGGACTGGCTGAGTTCCCCTTGGCTAGCTGAGGAGGGGCTGTGAGGGAATGCTAGCCTTGCCTGGAGGCATGGCGGCCCCACCTCTTCCCCTGGATGGCCCAAAGGCTCAAATCCTTCCCCCAGGACGGCCTCTTTGAGTTTAATTTTAGATTTTCCCTCAGAGTCATGACAAAATCATTCACCTCTTGGTTTCTCAAGCTCTAAAACAAAACAACTTTAATGGCACCAGCCCTGTGGATGCCAGATGCCAGGGTAGGAGAGAGCGCCTTGGGCATCACTATCTATTCACATGCAGGCCCAGGGCCCACTGCCACCTCCAGCAGGTCTCCCAGAGCATCTGTGCCTGAACTTTCTCCTGTCTAAAATGGGGATAATGGCACCACTGTGGTGGGGCCTTGAAGCGTGGCTAGAAATGATGGTTGATTATGATTAGCATTCAATGAGATCGCGTTCTTTGGGGACTGAGTTCTGGGCCTGGGGTTGGGTGGAGGGCTGCCACTGTCAGGGTCCCTCGTTCCCCTTGGCCAGGACTGCAGCTCCTGGGCTGCCTCTGGTCCTCAGGCCACAGGCCTTTCTTCTCCTGCAGGCCGTGCCAAGACCTTTCGCCTGAAGCTGCCGGCGCTGCTGGCGCTGACGGCCCGGGAGTCATCGGTGCGGCCAGGTGGTGCAGGTGGTGCAGGTGCCCCCGGGGCCGTGGTGGTGGACGTGGACCTGACGCCCGCAGCGCCCAGCAATGAGTCGCTGGCTCTGGATGAGGTGTCAGCCATGGACAACCATGTGGCAGGGCTAGGGCCGGCAGAGGAGCGGCGTGCCCTGGTGGCCCCCAGCTCGCCGCCCACCAGCGCCCCAGGCCCTCAGCCGTCACCCCGGGCACACAGCCTCAACCCCGACGCCTCGGGCTCCAGCTGCAGCCTGGCCCGGACGCGCTCCCGAGAGAGCTGTGCCAGCGTGCGCCGGGCCTCTTCCGCCGACGACATCGAGGCCATGCGTGCTGGGGCGCTGCCCCCGCCGCCACGCCACGCCAGCACCGGTGAGAGCTCAGGTCCAGCGCTGCTGCCCAACGGGGCCCTCAGCTTCCTCCCTCTCCCCTGCATCCTGGGTGCTAGGGAGCCTGGGAGATGGAAATCCCATTAAGTACTTATTTAATCTCATTAAGTGGCCTTTTACTCTATTAAATGTCCATTCATCCCATTACATTCTTCCACTCACAGAGCCCTTGCTGGCCCTTGGAGTCAGCTGTCCCAGGACGTCCTGGAGCAGCAGGGAGGGCTATGGCACCTGGGAAGGGCAGGAGAGGCCTGGGGCTCCCGACACCACCTGGCCCTGTGTCCATCCAGGTGCCCACTGAACAGACGCTTTCTCCTCCTTCATCTTGTAGCCACGTCCTGGCATGGCTCCTTAAAATAGGGGAGGGGGCCTGGCCCTTGCCTGTTTCTGTGACCGCAGGTCTCCTGAGCTGACTCCATGGCTCACTGTCCCCCGTGGCCCTGGCCTGGGCAGGGCTGGGCCTCTACTCTAGTTTCTCTGCCAAGGGCCTGACAGTCCTTCGGCCTCTCCTGCTCACCTGACGTGGCTTTGCCTCTCCACCCCAGGGGCCATGCACCCCTTGCGCAGCGGCCTGCTGAACTCCACCTCAGACTCGGACCTCGTGCGCTACCGCACCATCAGCAAGATTCCCCAAATCACCCTCAACTTTGTGGACCTCAAGGGCGACCCCTTCTTGGCCTCGCCCACCAGTGACCGGGAGATCATAGCACCCAAGATAAAGGAGCGGACCCATAATGTCACCGAGAAGGTCACCCAGGTAGGTGCCCAGCTGCCTGGCTCTCCCTTGCCTCCAGAGTGGCTTGGAGGGGAAGAGGGGATAGGCTGTGGCCAAGAAGCAGAGGCAGGAAGGCTGGTCAGGGAGGCCCCTCGAAGGCGGGCAACCCTGAGGGTTGACGGAAGTAGATGTTCCAGAGCTGGGGTGGGAGAGGCAACAATCCAAAAGGTCCCGGGGAGAGGGAGACTGGAGGGGAGCTGGCCTTGAGATGGGCAGATATGGAGGACCAATCGATGGGGTGTGTAGCTGGAGGGAGGAGAGGAAGGATGGGGCACTTGAGGCTGGGGACATGGGAGGGCTGGGGTGGGTGGGGGAAGACAACCTCAGGATGAAGGGTCTGGCTACAGGGTGTGTGTGAGGGGGTACTGGGGGCTGGCCAACAGGAGGAAGCTTCAAATGAGAAGGGGTCATGGAGGTCAAGGTCAGGAGGGTCCTGATTCTTTCAAGCCAAGGCGACCTACCCCATGGAGGTGTGGCTGGTGGTATGAGGATGCCTGGACGTGCCTGTCATGCCCCCTGCCTGTCGTGCTCCCATGCAGCACGGGAGAGGAGGATTTCCTTCCCATGTGGGATGGGGAAGGGGTGGTGGTGGGTGCAGAGATATGGAGGGATCAAGTCCCTGAGTCCTGGGCCTGAGACAACCACCAGCCTTTGGGGCTTTGGCCAACACGACCTGTTGTAGGGCCAGTCTGTTCTTCTGTCCGCTCTTGGCAGCAAGGGGGTTTACAACACCCCCCTGCCCAGTCCAACCCAGCCCTCCTTTGCTGGGGACCCCTGCAGTGAGGGAGAAGCCCAGGGCACTAGGGGAGCCCTGTCCCAAGCTGCTCCCTCTGGCCCCCTCCGCAGAGCTGCCCGCTGGGCCATGTGAGGGGACTGCCCTGCTCCCACTTCCCTCGGCCAGCCTCTCGGCCCTCCTCCCACCGCCTCTGGCTCTCTGGGTCTCCGCCAGGTCTCCAGCCCCTTGGCCTTGACTCCAGAACATTCCCCCTCACTCCAGGCCCTTATCTGGCTGCCTACCCCCCTCTTCCCTCTGGTTCCTGCCTCTCTCAGTTCCCACCTGGACTCAGGGCGACTGCCTGCTCTTGGGCCTGACGCAGGTGCCTGCGTGTGGGTCTGCTTGCGTACGGCTGGATGTGTCACCGTGCGGTGCCCCTGCCAGGCACTGGGCATCTCTCCATCTCTGGGTGTCTCTGTCTGACTCTGGCTGGCTCTGCACTGGACTGGCAGGGCGGGGGTGTTGGGGAGACCATTAATCTACGGTGACAGGCCAGGCTGCTGGGTGGAGGGGGAGGGGCACGGGCTGCAGGAGCGGCTGCTGCAGGAGCCGGGAGCAGGCTGCGGGGGAGGGGGGCGCTGGCCTGGCACAGGGCGGAGGGCGGGCACAGGCGGGGCGGGGAACCCAGTGTGGCTGGGTGGGGGTGGGGACCCGGGAGGAGGAGGGGCCGGCCGGAGGAGCCGCGGTGGGAACCGCAGCTGCTGGGCTGGCGGCGGGCAGAACGAGCGCTGCACCCTGGCAGCGGGGCCCACACCGGGGGGCCATGGGCAGCATGAGCCAGGCAGGCTGTAGCCCAGGATCACTACCCAGGTGACCCCAGCCCCGGGGCCCAGCCCCAGCCACCCTGGCTTCATGCCAGAGGCGGCCCTGGCTGCCAGTCGGCCAGCCTCTGGGGCGCAGCCTGGCCCGGGGCTGCTGCTGGGGTGCAAGTGAGGCGCTGGCCCGGCTCTCGGGCCCCAGGGTGAGCAGGCTGGGGGGCGCCAAGTCCTCCATGGCAGCCCCAGCAGGGAAGGCGAGTGGGTCAGGGGCTCTGCGGCCCAGGGCCCAGAAAGGCCGGGTGAGGCGAGCCGTGCGCATCTCCAGCCTGGTGGCCCAGGAGGTAGGTGACCCCCGGCCCCTCCTCCTCCTTTCAGGGCTGGGGCACTGAGACAGGTGCCGGCAAGTGGGGATGAGGCTGCGAGGGCCCTAGCTCCAGGCTGGGGAGAGGTCTCCTGTGAAGCAGGGTGGTTTGGGGAGCCATGGGGTCTTGGCCCTGCCTACTCCTGAGCTCCTGCTCGCTCCCTCCCGGCCCGCCCGCGGGGTTGGGTGCCCAGTGTTTCCCTTGCTGGGTGACCCCTTTCCTGTAGCTCCTGTGGCCCACAGTCTTCTAGCTCCAAATGCAAAGGGAGGAGAGAGACAACAGGAATCAGATGGGTGCCCAGAGAGGATGGTGGGGAGACCGGGGAGGTGAAGGAGCCAGCAGGCGGGGACAGCAAAAGCTGGCGGGCAGCAGCCAGGCCTGGCACAGAGGTGCTGGGGTTCGGCCCTGTGGCAGGTGCGGAAGGCTGGCTCTGCTTTCAGGGGTCTTAGAGGCTGGAGTCTAAGGAGGGTGGGGGTCAGAAGCTGCTGGATGGGTGGTGAGGGCAGGCTGAGCTGGGGTGCCTGGCTCACCTCTTCAGGGGCATACTGGGCTATTGTCCCTCAGGCTGATAATCCTGGGAGCCACCTCTCTGTCCCCAGTGGCTCTCCTGTCTCAGAGCCTGGAGGCGGCTCAGGGGTAAGTCTGAGAATCCCACCCCTGCCACCACCGACCCTGCCCCTGAGCTCTCTCTTGAGTGGGCTCTAAGGCTCCTCCTAGTTGGGGGACAGCTACAGGCGGGGTTCTTCCCACCCACAGATGAGGACCCAGGGTTTGGTCAGTGTCTTACGGGACAACAGGTCAAGGGGATCACACACCTGGCCCAAGGCCATGTGGTAAGCTGGTGGTGCGGAGCTGGGATTGTCCCTTGGACAGATGAGGTTGGTGGGTCCAGACCATGTGTCCTGAGCTTGCTCAACACGTGTATGTGTGTGTACATTGGGACTATGGGCAGACTTGGGGACAGAAAGACTGCTGTCAGGGGTGGACTAGTATAGTTCCGTGGGCCTGACTCCTTAGACACAGGGAGGAGTCTGGTCCAGGGCAGTTACCTTCTTGTGTCTCTTGTCTGTGGGGTCCTGGCTAGCTCCTTTCTTTCAGTTTCTACTTGACCCCTGAAAGGCCACCACCCCATGCACATTTTCCCTTAAGGAGCAGGCCACTTGGGCAGAAGGCAAGGTAGAAACAGAAGCCTGGGGGCCTGTCCGCAGGTGGTCCACCCCCTATGACTCATCTTACCTTCTGGTTATTTCCCCTAAGGAGATGTTCTCCAAATAGCTCCACCTGTGCAGGAAGGCCCAGGGCATCCCTGCTTGGAAGCCTTTGGGACTCCTTCCAGCCCAGAGGCCTGAGGCTGTGGGGCCCTGGGACGCAGTGCTCCTGGGAGCCGGGCCAGCAGCTCTGGGGGCTGGGTGAGGCCTTGGGTCTGGCTGCCCAAGGAGAAAGGGCTTGGAGAGGGGCTCTTGGGTTGAGTCAGATGTCTGTGAGAGAGGATTCTGAGGGGCAGGGGTGGGCACAGGGGGACACACAGAGGCCTCTGGGACAGGTGGCTAAGCTGGCCTGAGCTCTCTCTAGCTTGGGTCAGAAGGAAGAGCCATGGCTGCTGCCTCCTGCTCTGGGTATGGGCCTACCTTGCCTGAATGTTGGGGAGGTAGCATGTGCCTCCCCCTTGTCTGTGAGTGGGAGCCTGTCCAGGTGTGCGCTGCTCCTGAGCCATGTGGTGCATGCCCTTCTGTGTGTGTCCTCTGTGTCCCTTTGTAAGAATTTGGGAGGCTGACCTGGGGCGGGAATGGGAGGTAGGCGTACCTCGTGTCTTTCCCCAGGGAGCCCAAGCGGTCTGACACTAGGTGGTTGGTGTCTTTGGACCAGTGGCATGAAGTGGGACTGGTAGGGAACTGCAGTGGTCCTTTATGCTGTAAAACTATGTCTCCTGGGGCTATTGCCCAGGCTGGGAGCTGTAGCCTTTGGCACATTTTCCTGGACTGAGGTGTGTGTGTGTGTGTGTGTGTGTGTGTGTGTGTCTTTTGGGGTTTGGGCAAGATTGCATGGTGTAGGTTATTATCTTCGGGTCTGGTTTGTGCTGGTCGTGGGGGACAGTTCTGGGCTTTATTGCATGGAGCCCAGAATTCAAGTGTTCTGGGAACTGTCAGAATTTTGTGGAGCCAGCCAGGAAGTCCCTGTGTGGTGGCGATGCATTCTGGGAACTGTAGTGCCTAAGTCTGGGGTTAGGGCTGCTTGGCTGAGGACTGGGCATTCTGATGGAAAAATTTTTGGCCTCCTTCTATACTCTACTTGGCCTCAGCAGGGATGTTACCAGCTCCTACCCTTGAGGTCCCATGGCCTGTTCTCAGCCTTCACTGCCCCCCCCCCCATCCAGGTCCTGTCCCTAGGCGCTGACGTGCTGCCGGAGTATAAGCTGCAGGCGCCGCGCATCCACCGCTGGACCATCCTGCACTACAGCCCCTTCAAGGCCGTGTGGGACTGGCTCATCTTGCTCCTGGTCATCTACACAGCCGTCTTCACGCCCTACTCAGCCGCCTTCCTGCTGAAGGAGACTGAAGAGGGTTCCCAGGTCCCTGACTGTGGCTATGCCTGCCAGCCGCTGGCCGTGGTGGACCTCATTGTGGACATCATGTTCATCGTGGACATCCTTATCAACTTCCGCACCACCTACGTCAACGCCAACGAGGAAGTGGTCAGCCACCCTGGTCGCATTGCTGTTCACTACTTCAAGGGCTGGTTTCTCATCGACATGGTGGCCGCCATCCCCTTTGACTTGCTCATCTTCGGTTCTGGCTCCGAGGAGGTAGGGCTGGTGGATAGGAGGCAGAGAGAGGGAGGAGAGGAGAGGAAAGGCCAGGAGGGCGTGGGCAAAGGGAGAGAAGCTGGGGGGAGGTTATTAGGGTGAAGAGGGTGGAGTGGAGTGGGAGAGAGAAAGAGAAATGGGCTGCACAGGCAAGGCAGGTACCCCAACAAATCCATGTACACTCCTCCCCAACGTATGAGCTACCCGTTTTCTCACCTACCCAAAAGTACCCTAGAGGCGCCGTATGGTGCCTGTTGCACCTTCTGGAACCTCTTTTTCCTCATTCTCACTATGGGCTGTGACTGCTTTGTCTTAAAACTGGCACAAAGATTAATGAGCCATCTGTGCCAGGTGCAAGGTGGGGGAGCTTCACACAAGGTGGCTTCAGTTACTAGGAAGAGGCTCCAGGAGCCGGGAGTGGTGGTGAAGGCGCCTGTAATCCCAGTACCTGGGAAGCTGAGAGGAGATCGCAGGTTCGAGGCCAGCCCCAGCAATTAAGCAAGGCCCTCAGCAACCTAGCGAGAACCTGTTTCAAAACAATAACATAAAAAGGGTTGGAGGTATAGCCCGGAGGTAGAATGTCCCTGGGTTCAATGTCCCTAGTAACACACACACACACACACACACACACACACACACATGCGCGCTCTACAAGGAAGTCTTTGGTGATCTTACCTCTAGTAATACCCTCTCCAAGGGCTACAGAGCCCAACACTCCTTTGCCCCACTGAATGACCCCCGCCCTTCCTCCCAGCTCATCGGGCTGCTGAAGACCGCGCGGCTGCTGCGGCTGGTGCGCGTGGCGCGGAAGCTGGACCGCTACTCCGAGTATGGCGCGGCGGTGCTCTTCCTGCTCATGTGCACCTTCGCGCTCATCGCGCACTGGCTGGCCTGCATCTGGTACGCCATCGGCAACATGGAGCAGCCGCACATGGACTCGCGCATCGGCTGGCTGCACAACCTGGGCGACCAGATCGGCAAGCCCTATAACAGCAGCGGACTGGGCGGCCCCTCCATCAAAGACAAATACGTCACGGCGCTCTACTTCACCTTCAGCAGCCTCACCAGCGTGGGCTTCGGCAATGTTTCACCCAATACCAACTCGGAGAAGATCTTCTCCATCTGCGTCATGCTCATTGGCTGTGAGTGCGCCCTGGGGGCGGGGCAGGGGGCGTGGCGTGGGTGGTGGAGTGTTAGGGAAGAGCCTAGGGTGGAGCCCCCCCTTGCCCCATCCCGCCCCTACATAGACACTCCCGGGTCTGCTACCATGACATGATTTGGAGGCTGGGACCCCAGGGCAGGAAATGCTGAAGGCTGGCGTGTGCTTGAGCATGCGTATGTCCACTCTCAGACTGAGACGTGACCGGACCGCGGGTGTCGTTGACCTGGTGCGGGGCCTGAGCGGAGGGTCCCCGTGGGCGGGCAGGGTCCCTGCGGATGCTGATGGCCCCACTCACCCACGCCCCCAGCCCTCATGTACGCCAGCATCTTCGGCAACGTGTCTGCCATCATCCAGCGGCTGTACTCGGGCACTGCCCGCTACCACACACAGATGCTCCGGGTGCGGGAGTTCATCCGCTTCCACCAGATCCCTAACCCGCTGCGCCAGCGCCTGGAGGAGTACTTCCAGCACGCCTGGTCCTACACCAACGGCATCGACATGAACGCGGTGAGGCGCCGGTGCAGCCAGCGTGTCGCAGGCGGTTCAGTTAGCGCGTAGAACCCTGAGAGGCATGTCACCTCCTTTTGCCCTGGAGGAAACAGAAGCCCACGGTGCTCCTTCAGGGGAGACCTCTCCCAGCGGGGCAAGCCCAGAGCCAGGCCACTCACGTAGGTGATGGCGTTAAATCCTACTACAGCTGGAGGCAGGACTTGCTCTCTGCATTCACACATGAGCTTGGAGGTCTAGAGACCAAGGAGCCCAGCCAGTGGTGGTGGAGTGCGACCCCTGCTGCTGCTTAAGACACAGACCCCAAGGCTCTGGGGAGCATCCTGGGTCTCTGGGGCCTGGAGGAGGTGGCTTCCCTGAGACAGGTGTGGGGCAGTGGGTGGAGTCCTGGGGGAGGGTGTCCTGAGCCATCCTGCCTGCCCCCAGGTGCTGAAGGGCTTCCCTGAGTGCCTGCAGGCTGACATCTGCCTGCACCTGAACCGCTCGCTGCTGCAGAACTGCAAGCCCTTCCGCGGGGCCACCAAGGGCTGCCTCCGGGCCCTGGCCATGAAGTTCAAGACCACACATGCGCCGCCAGGAGACACGCTGGTGCATGCCGGGGACCTGCTCACCGCCCTCTACTTCATCTCCCGGGGCTCCATTGAGATCTTGCGGGGTGACGTTGTTGTGGCCATCTTGGGTAAGGGATAGGGACACTGGGTGGGAAATGTCCACTGCAGGTTAGAGAGGCCTCAGCCCTCTGAATGCGTAGTCATCGAGGCTGTGGACCTGGGACTGAAGGAAGGGTCCTTGGGCTCCTTTAATTCACCCAAGGTCAGGTGCTCCAAGGGGGAGAGCAGCAGAGAGCAACCCCACAGGGCCTAATTTCAGGGAACTTCAGGATCTCCCCACAGGCAGACACTTCTTGCTTGCTTAAAGTAGGATCAAATCTAGATCCTCCAAGGTGGGCAGCAGAGGGAGGAGTGCCCGCCAAGAGGCTGGGCATCTGATTTTTCCAAGGGCTGTGTGGTTCCCCACAGCCTCATGCAATATCATCATGCGAGGGAGTCTGCCCCCTGCCCCTCACACCCCTGCTCTCTACCCGACCCGTGTGCGAGGGTGTGCCAGTACATGGGCACCTCTCGCCCTTGTCTGTTCTTTCTTTGTCCCTGTAGGGACAGATGCACCAGACTCTTCTGATCCTGGTTCACTTTAGAACATTTTAGATTTTTATTTCTCAGCTCAGCACAAACACATACACAATCTCCACAAACACACTCCTCACACAACTAAATCAAAGTTTCACTACACAACACTACATGTGCTACATTCTGGTCTTCTGTGTTCTACACTGTGCTATGCTCTGCTATCCTATTTTCTTTCAGTAAAGTGTTTATTTTGAATCACGATTGTGTTCTCATCTATAGTTTGAAGAACACTGCTTATGAGGGTGCAGCTATTGGTTAGGAGGGTGTTTGGGACACAGAGCTTGGGGACAACAGTGGGGTTACATCCCAAGGAAGTCAGGGCCATATCCCCGGTGGTTTTTCTGGCTGGGTCCCAGTTGCTGGGAGACCCGAAATCCTGGCCCTTTTTCCCTCAGGCACTGACGGCCCCTGGGCCCTGTCCTGCCTGCTGGGAGCTGAGGGAGCGTGGGCTGCCAGTGCTTCCTGGCTGGGAGGCTGGGGGCTGGCCAGTGGGAGGTGCTCCAGTCCAGGGCCCAAATACCCAGAAGTATGATGCTGGCCCCATGGGCTGAAGTCTCTGTCCTCTCCATGGGCTCCAGGGAAGAACGACATCTTCGGAGAGCCTCTGAACCTGTATGCGCGGCCAGGCAAGTCCAACGGGGACGTGCGGGCCCTCACCTACTGTGACCTGCACAAGATCCACCGGGACGACCTGCTGGAGGTGCTAGATATGTACCCGGAGTTCTCAGACCACTTCTGGTCCAGCCTGGAGATCACCTTCAACCTGCGCGATGTAAGCGGGCCACCAGGGGCCACCAGACCGGGCCCCATCCTCAGCAGAAGGGCCTTCTCCCAGCCGCGAGGCTGCCCCTCCACTGTGCCCTTGAACGTGCTGCTTCTCTGCCTCCGCTTCCCAGTCTGTCAAGTGGTGAACTAGACCAGGCTGTGAAAATCCCACCTCGCCCCTCATCCAGTGGCCCAGGTGGGGGGCCGTATTTCTCCGGGGCAGGAGCGCCGCCCAGCCAGGCTCTTCTATGTTAATGAGGGGGGAGGCCTGGAGGGCGCCCAAGGGTCCTGACCCCGCTCTTGGTTCCAGACCAACATGATCCCGGGGTCCCCTGGCAGCGCGGAGTTGGAGAGCGGCTTCCACCGGCAACGCAAGCGCAAGCTGTCCTTCCGCAGGCGCACGGACAAGGGTGAGGCGGGGAGGGGCGGGGAGGGCGGGGCCGCGGCGAGGGGAGGGGCGGGGGGCCGTGCTCCACCCGGCCTCGGGCCTGCCCGGTCCTCCAGTGCGCCCCCTTCTCACCGCCTCCGGGCCGAGGGCTGGGCTTTTGGTCCTCCCAGGGCTGGGGGCCGGGGGAAAGGGGGACCAGCCACAGAGGCGTCCCGGAGAGCCCCGCCCCGCAGTGCCCCGGGCAGCACTAAGGTTGAGAGTGGAAGCCAGAAAAGGACTGGGGACACACCCCGCCGCGGTCCTTCCCGCTCTCTTTCCCCTTCCCTGCCCTCCCCGCTCTGAGGCCCGTTCTCTGTTTCCCACAGACACGGAGCAGCCAGGGGAGGTGTCGGCCTTGGGGCCGGGCCGGGCGGGGGCAGGGCCGAGTAGCCGGGGCCGGCCGGGGGGACCGTGGGGGGAGAGCCCGTCCAGCGGCCCCTCCAGCCCCGAGAGCAGTGATGATGAGGGCCCAGGCCGCAGCTCCAGCCCCCTCCGCCTGGTGCCCTTCTCCAGCCCCAGGCCCCCCGGAGAGCCGCCTGGCGGGGACCCCCTGACCGAAGACGGCGAGAAGAGCAGCGACACCTGCAACCCGCTGTCAGGTAGGGGCGGGCGGGGGCGCCACGGGTAGGGGCGCGCGCGGGCTTTCTTCCGGGACTCACCCATACTCACCCATACTCTCTGGCTCCAGGCGCTTTCTCCGGGGTGTCCAACATTTTCAGCTTTTGGGGGGACAGTCGGGGCCGCCAGTACCAGGAGCTGCCTCGCTGCCCCGCCCCCACCCCCAGCCTCCTCAACATCCCTCTGTCCAGCCCTGGCCGGCAGCCCCGGGGTGACCTGGAGAGCAGGCTGGACGCCCTCCAGCGGCAGCTGAACAGGTGAGGAGGGCCGCCCAGGGGCGGGCGCAGGGGGCGGCAGGTGTGGGAGTGCAGGAGTCTGTTCTGTGGGTTTCTGGCCATGTCATAGGGTAGAGGGAGAGGTCTGCTCGGTGGAGGCCTGTGTGTCCAGGCAGCACCGCCCTCTCCTGAGCCAGCGTACCACACCCAGAGAGAAGAAAAAGGGAGCCTGGGCTTGACCAGCTGCTTCCTCCCTAAGGGGTGTCCACTTCCCCCAGCATCCCCTCCCCCATCCACCCCAAGGGGGTCCTGGAGCCAGCACTTCCTGAGCAGCCCTCTCCCCCATGGGCCACAAGTTTGCCCTCCCTCCCTCTTGCCCCAGGCTGGAGACCCGGCTGAGTGCAGACATGGCCACTGTCCTGCAGCTGCTACAGAGACAGATGACGCTGGTCCCACCGGCCTACAGTGCTGTGACCACCCCAGGGCCTGGCCCCACCTCCACCTCCCCTTTGCTGCCCGTCAGCCCCATCCCTACCCTCACCCTGGACTCGCTTTCTCAGGTAAGTTCCTGGGCCCCTTGCCCACAGCACCCCAGCCCTGCCTTTTCTGCCCTGACTCCACCCCAAACCTGCTTTGCCACCCTTTCTGCTAGGCCCTGTACCCGGCCTCCTGTTCCTGCTCCCCTCTCACCCTTGTATTCCTGGGAAAGGCCGCCTTAGGAGCACGGCAGGAGGGGGACAGTGGGGGACAGCCTGGGCGCCCGGCATCACCTGAAGGGCCAGATGTAAGCCTGGGGTGTGTGCCCATGTGTCTCAGGACAGGCTCTCAGGTCCCTGCCGGGGTGACGCTCCCAGCCTTACTCTGCCCATCCTGGCTTTCCACTCGGGCTGTGTTGCAGCGCCACAGGCTTCTGGCATTCCCAGGCGCCGAGGCTGAGCCTGGGGTAGGACTTCCTTGGCCCGAGTTCTCCCTCCTGCTGGAGGTGGGCCTCAGCTGCGCTTTGTCCTCTCCTGAGTAGATCTGTGTGTTCCTGGCCTCCCGAAGGACAGTCGTGTCTGGGCCTCCCTGCACCAGTTCCCAGAGGCGGCCTGGGATCTGCACCTCCCCCTCCCTGGCATCGCCCCCCCCTCCCATATGCTGCCTGCTCCTGTTTGCAGACACCAGGGCCCACGTCAGCAAATGTGCCAGTCTCCCTTCACAGCCTCCCCCGCAGGGATCTCACCAGCAGACTCGTCAGCACCCACAAACCCCTCCCGCCTGCCCTGGCGCTCTCCCTGGCCTTCAGACTCCTGGCTGCCAGCCCGCCTCTGTTTCTAGGTCCTCAGAGTTCTTTCTAGAATGGCAGGAAGGAACCTTGTCTCTCTTTCTGTCCCAACTAAGGGACTCCTTATTCTAGGTTCGATTTGTACCCACCTGCCCATTCCCTGGGGAAGGAAGAGGCCGGGCCTCCAATCTTCTTGCCTTCCCTGCCAGGGAGGCCCTTGGTGTCAGGTGGCAGCCCTCAGCTGCTCCCAGCTCCCCCGTTGGGATTTTGCCCTGGGAGTACACGTCTCTGCTTCCACCATCGGTGCCTCCCCTTGGTGGTCCCTTTCCTTGTCCCCTCCAGGCCCCCCTGCCCACCTGACCTTGCTCTCTGGCTTTGAAGGTCCTTCTTTCTGCTCCTCTCGCCCCCTCCTGGCCTCTGCCTGCTCATACTCTGTGTTCTTTGCAGGTTTCCCAGTTCATGGCGTTCGAGGAGCTTCCCCCGGGGGCCCCAGAGCACCCCCAAGACGGCCCCGCTCGACGCCTCTCCCTGCCGGGCCAGCTGGGGGCCCTCACCTCCCAGCCTCTGCACAGACACGGCTCAGACCCGGGCAGTTAGTGGGGCTGCCCAGTGTGGACATGTGGCTCACCCGGGTTCAGGGCACTGCCTGGGCCGCTCCCCTCGAGGCCCTGCCCAGGAGGCCCTGGCCGTGGAGGGGAGAGGACGGTGAAGGAGCATCTCCTCCCCTGCCCTTGGGACCATCTCTTCCTGCAGTCCCCTGGGCCCCACTGGGAGGGGCAGGGGCAGGGCCGGGCAGTGGACAGGGGGTCTGTGGTCCCCCCACTGCCCTGGGGGCATTAGCTGGTCTAACTGCCCGGAGGCACCCGGCCCTGGGCCTTAGGCACCTCAAGGACTTTTCTGCTATTTACTGCTCTTATTGTTAAGGATAATAATTAAGGATCATATGAATAATTAATGAAGATGCTGATGACTATGAATAATAAATAATTATCCTGAGGAGACTCTGGTGGTGCTGGCAGCTGTCACCTGCTGTGGCCTGTGTTCCTGTTCTGGATGCCCCGAGTGGGAATGCCCAGGCTGCTGTGTGGGGACCCAGGTCTTGCAGTGCTGCTTAGACAGCTGGTGCTCCCAGAGGGCCCACACAGGTCATCGAAGGCGTCCCCTGCCGCCCTGGAGTCAGGGCAGCAAAGGACTGCATGGGCCGCGTTGAGTGTAGAGCTGGTCCTGAGGGGGTGCCCTCTCTGGGTCCAGCCCTTTGGGGCCATGTTGCTTTGATGGCTCTCAAAGCTGACCCCACACTGACACAGCCATACACATGTCCCCCTTTCATAGTTCATGAGCCCAGCACCCCCACTGACCCTAACTTGGGGCTCTATTTGACTAGAGTCCGGCCTCCACCCCTGCCCCCAGTTTGTCCGTATTTTCACCCTATATGTTTGGTCCTCCCATGGACCCTAACTCTAGACACATTGGCTTTCGAAGCCCCGACCAGAGCTCACCTGCCTGCGGCCACAGATGGGCCTCACCTTGATCACAGGAGAGCTGCCTAGGGAGGTGGAAGTTTCAGGGTGGCTTATTCTCATTATCGGGAACAAATCAAAGCAGGTAGCCGGGGACAGTGAAGGGCCCCCGTGTTCATGTGCGCATTCAGGTGTAGGGGCATGTGCGCGTGCGCGTGGGCATGTGCGCGCACGCGTGCTGCTGAGCTGTGGGCTGTGGTGGGCTCTGCCAGGGCAGGCTGCTTATGGAGAGGGACTGCCAAAGGCCTTGCTGGATCCTCACCACCTGTGACCCTTCGCGGGGGGGGGTTGCTAACTGCTTTGGAGACAAGCATGGCCGTTCTCACTGCCCATGCCTACAAAGGGCTGGGTGTTTGTCTCTGAGAAGCCTGGAGGGTTCCCCCAGTGCCCAGGCAGGAGAGGAGGGAGGGAGTCCTGTCCTGACCAGGGCCTGCAGGACCTGGGAGAAACAGGGAGAAGGAGTGGAGACTCAAGTGGAGAGGGGTGATAGGGAGGTGGGCCAGGTAGAAAGGGTGGCTTTGGGTGCTAGGATCTGTTTACACAGGCATGTGTGCGTGTACATGGACACACATATACGTGTGGGCGTGAGCAAGCTTCTGCTGGTGGATGGGAGTTCAGCATGGGTCTTCCCTGTGGGTTGATGGTGTGAGTGCGGAAGGGGGTCTAGCCGAAGGTGGCCCAGCTTTGGTGTTAGCAGGGTGTGGGTCTGTAGGGCCTCAGCCCAGGGCAGCTGCTGGCTGGGAGAAGTGGGGTACATGGAAAGCTGAATGGCCTTCCCATGCTGGGCTCCCCACACCCCTGTGCTGTTGCACCCTGTTATTGTCTGCCCTGATCCTTGGAGCACCCTCGTCCTGAGAGCTCAGTTTGTTTGCACCACTCAGGGTCCAGGAGCAGGGGTGGGGCCCGCACAGTGAATGGGCTGGGTGTTGGTGGGCCCAGGCAGGAGCGGGAGACGGCCTCTGCCCCCGCTTGAGGCTGATGTGAGTGCCGCAATCAGCTGCCCGCCACCAGGTGAGGGCACCGCCAGGGCCGTGGGGCTGGTGTGGACTTTGGTGCTTGCAGGGAACGAACGTGGGCATGTGTGTGTCTGTACCCAGGGTGGGCCGGGCAGAGAGGAACCTGTAACGCTTTTCCTCCACTGAAGCATACACACATCTGTTGGTGCAGCCTGTACCAGGTCCCTGCTGGGGAGCTGCCTGCGGGTTAGATTGTGGGTGGCACGCAGTGGTCACAGTGGCTCCATTCACCTTGAGCTCACTACCTGCCCCACTGCAGTGAGGGGCTTTGCTCTCGTAGCATTAATGCCTGCTGCTGCAGGACATCACTGGTCCTTGCAGGAGTGGGGCCCACGATGGGTTGGTGACAGGCCAGAGGCTGCACTGCTAGCAGGTGCCAGGTGTGTCTGACTCCTCTGTTCCCCCCTTGCCCTTCCTCACACCTGGGCTGCTCAGTTCTCAGGCTAGCACATCCTGGGCCGGACCTGCCCCCGGCCTCCTCCCTCTACCCAGCTCCTGGAGCCAAAAGAGCTTTGGTGCCACTGCACGTCTGTAATCCTAGTACTTGCGGGGGCTGAGACAGGAGGATCACAGGTTCGAAGCCAGTCTCAGCAACTTAGCAAGACTCTCAGCAATCTAGCGAGACCCTGTTTCAAAATAAAAAATAAGGCAGGTGTGGTGGTGCACACTTGTAATTTCAGTACTTGGGAGACTGAGACAGGAGGATTACAGGTTCGTGGCCTGCCTCAGCTACTTAGTGAAGCCATCTGCAATTTAGTGAGAACCTATTACAAAATAAAATAATAAAACAGGGCTGGGGGTGTAGCTCAGAGGTAGAATGCCCCTGGGTTCAACCCCCAGTACCACAAATAAATAAATAAATTAAATTAATTAAATAGAATAGGGCTACCCAGGCCAGGTGTGATGGCACACGCTTGTAATCCCAGTACTTAGGAGGCTGAGACAGGAGGATTGCAGGTTTGAAGTCAGCCTCAGCAACTTAGCAAGGCTGTCAGCAATTTAGCAAGACCCTGTTTCCAAATTAAAAAAAAATAGGGCTGGGGGTGTAGCTCGGGGGTGGAATACCTCTAGGTTCAATCTCCAACCCCACACACAAGCACCCCTTGGTTCAACCCCCAGTACACCCCCCCGCAATGCTCATACACACATACAAAAGAACTCTGGTGCATGGGGGCAAGCCATGGTTTGGTCCCTCCTCTCCTGCAGGGTTGGGCATCCACCTGCTAGGGGACTGTCCCTGGAGCTGAGGGTTGTCCCAAACCAAGAGAGCTGGAGAGTGGGGTGGGAGCTGGTGGGCAGGGAAAGAGATCCAGGTGGCTGCCAACACCCAGAGGAACCTGGAGCAGAGCCCGGGGCTGGCACATGGCCAGGGGTGGGAGCCTGCTGCCTCCCCCACCTCCACCTCTGCACTCAAAACTCCAGCAGGCAAGGGAAGTCCTAGTGGCGCCTCCCAGTCTTGTGACTCAGCCATTCCCACCTGTCCAGGTGCAAGATTGGCCCCAGCACCTGTCCTTATCTGGACTCCCATCCCTGCACAGCCAGGCAGTGGCGGCTCTCACATTTCATTGACAAATAATAGTAAATGCTATTCACCGAGCACACCCCTGTGGCAAGTGGTGCTCCAGCTGCCTGGAAACCAAGCCCAAGAGGCTAAGTAGCCTGCCCCGTGTGGCTTAACCCTTACAAACACTGCTGCCCTTGCTCCAGGGACAGTGACTAGAAGAACTGAGTGCATTCCTGGAATTTCTAGCAACTTCCGTCCCCTGTAGACTTTCCTGCCTCCTGTTCCTTTGCCTGGAGCACCCTGTGGCTAATTCGTGCTTGTTCTTGGGTAATTTGGGGTCAGGTGACTTCCAGGAAGCACTTGTGGCTGTCCCAGCCCCTCTGTGGTACGCCAGCACCCCCACCTACCTTGGATTGCTGGATCCAGATCCACAGGGAGCATCTGCTCCCATGTCAGACTGTGAGCTGTCCTTGCTGCGTCCCTGTGTCCCCAGCTCCAAGCACAGCAGCTCCCACAGAGCAGGCACTCAGGAATTTACTAAATGAGCAGTTTGGGCTTCGGTAGTGATTAGCAGTAAAATCCTTAGTCTCAAAAAGGACCCGTGAGCCAGGCATGGTGGCGCATGCTTGTAATCCCAGTACTTGGGAGGCTGAGACAGGAGGCCCTCCCTAACTTAGTGAGACCCTGTTTCAAAATAAAAAATAAAATAGGATTGGGGGTTTAGCTCAGAGGTAGAATGCCCTGGGTTCAATTCCCAGTACCCCCCCCCCAAAAAAAAGGACCTGTGTGCTGAGTGTGGTGGTGGACATCTGTAATCCTAGTACTTGGGAGGCTGAGACAGGAGGATCACAGGTATGAGGTCAGCCTCAGAAACTCGGTGAGACCCACAGCAACTTAGCAAGACCCTGTTTCAAAAAAAAAAAAAATAGGGCTGGGGGTGTAGCTCAGAGGTAGAATGCCCCTGGGTTCATCCCCAGTACCAATAATAATAAAAAAATAATAATTTTTTATTATTACCACCGGGCGTGGTGGTGCACACTTGTAATCCCAGTACTTGGGAGTCTGAGACCGGAGGATCCATGTTCGTGGCCAGCCTCAGCTACTTAGTGAGGCTTCTGCAACTTAGTGAGACCCTGTTTCAAAATAAAGAATAAAAAATAGGGCTGGGGATGTAGCTTGGAGGTAGAATGCCCCTGGGTTCAATCCCCAGTACCGCAAAAGAAAAAAAAGAAAGAAAGAAAGTGATGGGAGAGATGGTGATTCAAAGTCCTGGAGACGATTCATTTCCTAAGATGAATGTCTGCATGCTTGGCCTGTCTGCAGTGCCTCCACCTGGAGCCTCCTGGCTCCACCTGTCCCCAGCCTCTGAGATGCCACGGGTGGAGCTGCAGAGACTTTGCAGGCACTGCTGGAGGTCTTCTCCCAGCTCCCAGGTGGCCTCTGTGTGGAGCTCCTTTGTCCTCGGTGGTCAAAGCTGAGAGAGGCGACACATCGGGCTTTGCCATGTAGCTTCAGGGCTGTGGGCCCACCTGGCTCCCCAGGTGGTAGACAGTCTTAGGGAAACTGAGACTTGGCCGGCCTCGCCTTTCAGGGAGACCTACACCGCCCTCCAGAAGAAGTGCTTCCTCCTGGGGTGCTGGGGTCCGGCGACACAGGGCCTACGGGGACGGAGAGCGCGGGTCAGTCTCTCTCAGGTGCTCAAAATGGCGAAATAAATTTGAAGCACATGGCCTTTCAAGGTGACTAGTTTGAGACATTTTTAGATAATTGTATATCATAAGAACAGTTAGCACAAAAGTTGATGATTTAGGAACTTTTTTTTTTGTTTTTTTGTGGTACTGGGGATTGAACCCAGAGCTACCTCCAAGCTACACCCCCAGCCCTATTTTTTATCCTTTTATTTTGAAACAGGGTCTCACTAAGTTGCAGAGGGCCTCACTAAGTAGCTGAGGCTGGCCGTGAACCTGCGATCCTCCTGTCTCAGCCTCTCAAGTACTGGGATTACAAGCGTGCGCCACCACGCCCGGCTGATTTAGTAACTTTTCTTAAAGGTGCATGTATGCATGATATTAAGGAATAAAAAGTCAATTTATCTCGATCTTACTGCAGTAGCATTGAAAATAGTGATATTTGATATTTTATGTTCTAAAAGTCTAAGAACAGTTCAAAGTTTTTTTTTTTTAAACCTTTGTCATCAAAAACCACCAAAGAATGCATTCTGAGACATTGGGTTAATGCTTCATTATTTTACAATCACACCTTCTAAGTGAGTTGGAAGTCTGCAAGAACCATTGCTAAGAAACCAGAACAGAAGACTTTCGCATGGCTGCCTTACCATTATTTTAAAATTAGCAGTAGCATAAGGTCTGGCTGCAAAAGACTTAGTGCTAACTGGCAAGGAAGTCGGTCTCTTGGGAAACAGTCTGGAGAGGTTCTTGCAACAACGTAACCATATGTGTCACCTGTGCCTCCCTTCCTGCTCTACCAGGTGACAACAGCCTGAGAAGCCCAGAGCTCGCTGATTAGGGACACTGGGAAGGTCAAACGGGGCTGGTCTAGTGGTGCTGAGCAGTTCCATGGGATGGAACTCGCAGGTGGGAACATGACTCTGAAGTACTTTTTTAAAGGTCAAGCTGCCCTGGAACTGTGCTCTGCAGGGAAGCTTGGCTTTATGTGGGGCTCTTTTTTTTTTTTTTGTGGTACTGGGGATGGAACCCAGAGCCCTTCTACCTCTGGGCCATACCCACATACCTATATTATTCAGAAACAAGGTCTCACTATGTTGCAGTGGGCCTTACTAAGTTGCTGAGGCTGGCTGTGAACCTGCGATCCTCCTGTCTCAGCCTCCCAAGAGCTGGGATTACAAGTGTGAGCCACCATGCCCGGTTTATGTGGGGTTCTAAGTGACTATAAAGGAGAATTATTCTTTGGGCTGGAGAAGGGAGTGTGGGGGGATGAGGATAGGGACATGACTTGGCTATCCTGTGTCCTCCACCCCAGCATGCTGGGGAGTGGATTGAGCCCTGTCCCATGGAGTACGGTGTGCCCAGAGCCGCCCCCCATCCTGGGGATGCCCGTGGAGTGAGGCAGCCAGCTCCTGAACACGAGTAGATGCCCATCCCTGCTGTCATCTCTGCCCCAGGCCACCTTGGCTCCAGCTGGACGCTCCTCCTTCTTCATGATCCCAAAGCACCGTTAGTTAGACGCTGTTGCCGCAGCAGATGATTAATGGCGGTCCTGGAGGTTATTGTGAGCCCCGGAGAAGTTATCTCACTGGACAGTGGGAAAACAACCTCAAAGATGATCTCAGACATTCCAGCCCTCAGTTCTTGGCCACCTTCCTGCCAGTGCCTTTCTTTTCTTTTCTTTTCTTTTCTTTTTTTAATTAGTGCATTGCAAACATACATCTTGAAGGATTTCACAGTGGTTGACGTATACACGCACTCATTGGTCAATTAGCCCTCCCCAATTCCCACCCCCCGCCTTCCCCCTCCCTTCTTCCCGTTTTCAGCATAGTAGTTAACTTTGATATCTTTGTGTAAGTCCATCCTGTGCTCCAGTTTGTTTCCTTCTCCTTCCCTTCCGTCTCCCCCAGTTAGTTCACCTTCTTCACTCATCTGAGGTTTTCTCTCTTTGTGGTCCCTCCAGTATTGTGGCTTATCATCCCCTGACCTCAGCACTGGGGTACTATGGGGCGGGGCTGGGGGCTCCCCCTTCCCCATGTCCCCAGTGCCAGGGTAAGGGGTTCTCCCGAGGCAGGGCCAAGGGCTCACCCACCCCATGTCTCCAGCACCAGGGGGGAGGGGTTCTCTGGGGGCGGGGCTAAGGGCTCGCCTGCTCTGCATCCCCAGTGCTGGAGGTCTCTGGTGACGAGGCCACGGGGTCACCTGCCCTGCGTCCCCAGCACTGGGGGGATCTCTGGGGGTGGGGCCAGGGGCTCATCCGTCCCAAGTCTCCAGCGCCAGGGGTCTTCGTGGGCGGAGCCCAGGGCTTTCCCGCCCTGCATCCCCAGAACTGGGGGGGGTCTACAGGTATGGGGCCAAGGGCTCACCTGCCCCGTGTCCCCAGTGCCAGAGGGAGGGGTTCTCTGGGGGCAGGGCCGAGGGCTCACCCGCCCTGCATCCCCAGTGCTGGGGGGAGGGGTTCTCTGGGAACAGGGCCGAGAGCTCACCCGCCCCGCATCTTCAGTGCTGTGGGGGTATCTCCAGGTGTGGAGCAGGGGGCTCCCTCTCCCTGCATCCCCAGTGCCGGGGGGAGGGGTTCTCTGGGGGCGTGGCCAAGGGCTCACCCACCCTACGTCCCCAGCGCTGGGGATCTCTGGGGACGAGGCCATGGGCTCTCCCGCCCTGCATCCCCAGCATTGGGGGGGTCTCTGGGTGCGGGGCCAAGGGCTCACCCGCCCCATGTCCCCAGTGCCAGTGGGAGGGGTTCTTTGGGGGCAGGGCTGAGGGCTTACCTGCCTCACATCCCCAGTGCCAGGGGGGGTGTATCTGGGGGTGGGGCCAGGGGCTCACTTGCCCCGCATCCCCAGCACCAGGGGTCTTCAGGGGCAGGGCCCAGGGCTCTCCCGCCCTGTGTCCCCAGCACTGGGAGGGTCTCCGGGTGCGAAGCCAAGAGCTCACCCACCCCGTGTCCCCAGCGCTGGAGGGGAGTCTCTGGGGGCAGGGCCAAGGGCTCACCTGCCCCGTGTCCCCAGCGCCAGGGGTCTTCGGGGGCGGGGCCCAGGGCTCTCCTGCCCCATGGGGGTCTCCAGGGGTGGGGCAGAGGGCTCACCTGCCCTGTGTCCCCAGTGCCGGGGGGAGGGGTTCTCCGGGGGCGGGGCTGAGGGCTCACCCACCCCGCGTTGACAGCACCGGAGGGAGGGGTTCTCTGGGGGCAGGGTCGAGGGCTCACCCGTCCCATGTCCCCAGTGCTGGGGGTATTCGGTGGGCAGGGCCAAGGGCTCATTCTCCCCATGTCCCCAACACCGGGGGGAGGGGTTCTCTGGGGGCAGGGCCGAGGGCTCACCCGCCCTGCATCCCCAGCGCGGAGGTGGGGGGTTCTCTGTGGGCGGGGCCAAGGGCTCACCTGCCCCATGTCCCTGCATGGGGGGAGGGTTTCTCTGGTGGCAGGAGCGAGGGCTTGCCCTTCCCGCATCCCTAGTGCTTTGGGGAGGGGTTATCTAGGGGAGTCTCTGGGGGTGGGGCCTAAGGTTTGTCCGTCCCACATCCCCAGTGCGGGAGGGGGGTCTCTGGGGGTAGGTCTGGGGGCTGAACTGCCCGTGTTCTCTGTGCTGGGCTGCTGGGGAGGGGGCCATGTCTCCTCTACATATGTCCTCAGTTCTGGAGTGTTCCTGGATGGTGTTGGGCTGCTCATAGGGGACATGGCTTACTGGCTCCTGTTCTCAGAGTTAGGCTGCTCCTGTGTATGGTCACCTCTTCTTTGTCTCTCCTCATCGCACTTGTTGTAGGGGCAGAGGCTCATGGCCCACCCCTTGAAACCATTGTCATTGTAGGTGCGGGTCTGGATTGATTTGTTCCATGTTCCATGATTTCACCATGTTCCGGAGTTGGTCGGTTTCAATGGTGGTCTACAGTCGCTGGTTTCACAAGGATCTGCTCTTTCTTTGCTGTTGGTCTCTGGGAGTTGCGGTGTAGGTGTGGCCCCGCACTTTCTTTGCTGAGCTGTTCCGGGGGGCATGCTGTATTCATCCAGGTCTTCAGTGCTGTGGTATTCTGCACCAGTGCTAGGCTACTCCAGGGGGGCCATGTTTCACCCGCTCTTTTTTTCTCGGTGTTGGGGTGCTACTATATCTGGCCGCCACATCCATGTCTCTCTGCGTTACTTTCTTTGCGGGGGCTGAGGTTCACGACCCACCCTTTGCAGTCGCCGCCATTGTAGGTGTGGATTTTGTTCAACTTGGGCTTCATCATGGGCCAATGTCAACTGCTTTTGATGGTTTCACAAGAATCAGCTGTTTCTTTGCTGGAGGATTCCGGGGGCTATGGTGCTGGGGTGGTTCAGCCAAGATGGCACTTTTTTCTTGGCTCTCCGCTCACCAGGTGAGAGGCTTTGAGCTCCCTACCTCCCTCCGCTCCTTCCACTGACTCACAGTCCTCTGCACTTTGGCTCTCATTATTTTGTTGAGTTTTGGCTGTCTTGCTTTTCTTGTCAAGAAGCAGTCTTCCCACCGTCTGGGCTCTGACTCTTGGAGCGCCAGCGACATGCTGCCTCTCTCTTTCCCATCATCTGGGTTCTCCCCTGTAAGGCCTCTTTGGCTCTAGACAGCTTCTGCTCCTTCCGTGCCAACTGGACCCTGAGCTCCGTGGCTGAGAGGACCTCGGCAGCCTTGCTGCCCTGAGACTCCTCCATGTCCTTGGCCAACATCTCCTTCTTCTGCTTCCTGGAGCCAGGACACCTCTTCCTGCAGGAGCACGGGCTGGCCGCAATCACCATCTGCTGGAGCTGGGGGTGCCCCGGCACAGGGCCGATCGCTGGGCCCCGCTGCATCTGTGCACAGCTCTCAGGCTGAGGGCCCGGTGGTCGCGTGGGCCCCACCCAAATGTATTTTTAAAAATGGTTGAAAGACCTCTGGGCACCAGGGTGCGGGCTGGAGAGGGTGCTGGGGAGCAGTGAGCTGTCTCTGTGCCAGGCTCAGTGGCGGCCAGCACCCAGAGCTCTGTGGTTGTGGCCACAGCGGCGCCTTCCTCCCCATCCTCTTCCAGGGCTCCAAGCTGGGACACAGCTAATGCCCCAGCCCCGCAGCCCTCCTCCCTGCCCTACTCTCCTTTTTAAGAGGCAGTCTTCCGGTCAGCCAAGTTCTGAGTTTCGGAGTGCTGGCAATACGCTGCCTCCCTTCATCTCACTCACCCGTGTTCTGTGGATCTTGTTCGACGTGGATTTCATCATAGTCTGATGTCGACTGCTTTCCATGGTGGACTATAATAGCTGGTTTCACAAGAATCAGCTGTTTCTTTGCTGGAGAATTCTGGGAGCCGCGGTGCTGGCGTGGCTCAGCCAAGATGGCGCCTTTGTCTCTGCTCTCTGTTCACAACTTTGCCATACTTGGAAAATACCCGGTATAAGTCATTGTTCGTCAGGGAGAAGGGCAAGTTGGATGCATACACCGTGCTCTTACTTGGAGCTAGGCCACCACTCATTTCTTCAGATGGGGCAGGCCCGGGAGCCCCGAGAGCACCGGCACTAGCCTCTGCTGGGGCTCAACCCCAACTCTTCCTCGCCCCCCGCAGTGGACTGGGCATCACGGGTCCCAGCGATCAGGTGCAGAGACCAGGTGGGCAGCAGCAAAAGTGCTCCTTCCCAGTGCTCGGAGCTGGCCCGCCTGAGACCATCGCTCTCCGCCCTGACAAGCAGACACATGCCCTTCAGCTGCTCCACGTAGCCGGACGACACATGCCTGGTGCCCCGGTTGTCCCACTGCTGGTCCTCGTTGACGGTGTACACCTTCACCCGCTGCCAGGTGTCGGACATCATGCCGCCCAGGGCCGGGCCGGCCCCGCCGGAGTCACCCGGGAACCAGGCCCGGGAGAGGCGGGCGCCGCCGGCGGAGGACTCGCGGGCCTCAGCGCCGCCGCCGCATGGCCTGGGTCACCTCCTTCCCTGCCACGGCGCTGCGCTATTGTCCGCAGGCCGCCCACGGCCCGAGAGGCCCTAACGCTGCGCGGCCTGATCGCCAGCTCTGCGCACAGCGGGCTCCGCCATTACTGCTGCCTCAGGCCGCCACCGCCGCCATTTTTTCCGCGCTCCGTGGATCTGGTTTGATGTGGGTTTCATCACAGTCCGACATCGACTGCTTTCGATGGTGGACTAGAATCGCTGGTTTCACAAGAATCAGCTGTTTCTTTGCTGGAGGATTCCGGGAGCCGCGGTGCTGGCGTGGCTCGGCCGAGATGGCGCCTTCGTCTCCGCTCTCCGCTCACCAGGTGAAAGGCTTTGCGCTCCCCGCCGCCCTCTGCTCTCTCCACTGCCTCGCGTGCCGCTGTATTTTGTTTCCATTGTTTTGTTGAGTTTTAGCTGCCCTTGTTTTCTTATCAAGAAGCAGTCTTCCTGCCCGCCGAGCTCCAACTCGGAGCCCGGGCGAGACACTGCTTCTCGCTATCCCGCCATCTTGCTTCCCCCTGCCAGTGCCTTTCTGGATGGTCGGTCTCACTCCTCGTCCTCCCACGGCCGTGGGGAGGCTGTGCAGACATACTCCTGATGGTGCATCCCGGAGGGGAATCAAACCGTGTCCTTAGAAGGGAGAAGGGGCTGCTCAGTTTACCCATAATGATAATTAATGATTCATCATGAGGCATCTGGTTGCAGAGTCGGGGAGTTGAGAGGAGGGGAGGAGCGTGTGCAGGATGGGAGCAGGACGGAAGGTGGAGCCGGGCGTGGTGGTGCACTCTTGTAATCCCAGTACTTTGAGAGGCGGAGACCGGAGGATCCGGGTTCGCGGCCAGCCTCAGCTCGCTCTCTCTCTCTCTCTCCCTGTCTCTCTCTCTCTTGTCTCTCTCTCTCTCTCCCTCTCTCTCCTTAGTAAGGCCCTCCGCAACTTCGTGAGACCCGGTTTCAAAATAAAGTATAAAAAATAGGGCCAGGGGTGTAGCGCGGAGGTAGAACGCCCCTGGGTTCAATCCCCGGTACCGAAAAAAAAATAAAAAATAGAACGGAAGGTGGAAGCTTCTCCCAGGAGCGGAGTCCCATGTGGGTCTGAGGATGCGTCGGGCTGGTGAGGAGGCTCCTGTCGCTGTCAACTCCAGGGGCCCGGGGGTCTTAGAAGATACCCTCCTGAGCTGGGTCGCCTCCCTCCTGCAGAGGCCACTCTTCTGTCGCTTCAGGCATTTGGGGAAGGATCAGGACTGCAGGGACCACGAGAGCCACTGCGGGTGAGAGATCGACTCCCAGCAGAGCCGGCGAGGATGGGTTGGGGTGCAGTGCTGCTGGCTGACAACAGACTCCCCAAGCTCCCCACTACCGTTTTGCCAAACGACTGGTGAACACTGGACGTTCTGGGTAACTGCCAGCTCTGTGGTTTGGAGATGAATAAAACTCAGAAAGGCCTCAAGTGACTTTGGTAAAGAGGCAGCTCCTTCGACTAAGATTCTTAGCATGTTGGAATTTACCGAGGCCAACAGGACAGACACTTTAGCCCAGGACAGACACTTTGCTATGCGACCGTGCAAGGGTAGCACACTCCCTTGTTCCCTCATTAGACACTTCTGGGTCCTCACACCATCTGCACTGATGGCGTCTCCCTGGCTCTCCAGGCCCCCTGGTTTGGCTCTGTGCCGCCAGGACCAGTGCTGCGGCCTCCAGAGGCTGAGCAGACTCCTGTGTAGGTGCTCACCACCCCCACATCCCGATCCTGACTGCACAGCTGGAACAGAGGCCTGAGAGCTTTCCACTAAACTGCTTTCTTCCTGAGCATCACCTAGAGCCACAGAAAATCTGGAAAGGTCCTTAGAGAGCAGTCTCTCCCCTCGTGCTTTGCTGGAGGAGAAGGGCGACAAGATCTCGTGGCTCGGCCCCGCTGCAGGCCAGAACCGCGCCCGCCAGCAGCTTGTGGTTTATTTGGGAACACGTGAGAGGAGCGGAAGAGAGTAACTGTGGTCCCCCCTCTAGGAAGCGCCAGGCAGGGTTCTTTAATTCCTACCCAAGCCAGGCGTGGTGGCGCATGCTTGCAATCCCAGTACTTGAGAGGCTGAGACTGGAGGATCGCAGGTTCGCGGCCAGCCTCAGCTACTTAGTGAGGCCCTCCGCAACTTAGTGAGACCCTGTTTCAAAATAAAGAATAAAAAATAGGGCTGGGGGTATAGTTCGGAGGTAGAACGCCCCGGGTTCAATCCCCAGTGCCAAAAAAAAGTAATTCCTACCCAAGCCCTCCTCATCCTCCAAGACCTGGCTCCCGGGAGCCTCGTCCCCAAAGCCTCCCCATGACCCTTGTTAGTGATCCTCCGTGGCATTCCACGCCACGCCGTCCTGTGACAAGTCTGAGTTGTAAGGGCCGTGTGTTGTCGAGCAGAACTGGATTTAGGGGAATGCCTCAGTATGTGTCATGGCATGGACTGCAGGTTGGAAAAGGATTTCCAAGACAGAGGAGTAGAGCTACAGACAGGTTTATTTAGGAAAGCAAGAAATAACATTCAAGGGAGAATGCGGGCCAGCTCCAGAGTGAGAGAGGCATTTGGGGGTTCATGGCTTCTCTTGTATAGGACACTTGAGTGAGGGGTGAGTGGGAGGAGGGATGTGAGGATGACATCAGTTTGTCACAGATGACTCAGGATGTTTTGGTCATCTCCCGGGGCCTGATGGGGCTTCAAGGACATGTCAGACTTTGTTACTTTGTGGCGCAGCTGGCCTTGTGATCGGGACATGGGACTTGTTGGGGTCTGCAGTCGGAACACTCATTCTTGGGGCTCCCTGAAGCCTTCCCTGGCCAAGGTTAAGCCAGGCACCACAATATGGACTCTGTATCTATGTCCGTGTGTGTGTGTGTTACTGGGGATTAAACCCACAGTACTCTACCCCTCTATATCTATGTCCGTGTGTGTGTGTGTGTGTGTGTGTGTGTGTGTGTGTGTGTGTGGTACTGGGGATTGAACCCCCAGCACTCTACCCCTGAGTTGCACTCCCAGACCTTTTTATTTTGAAACTGGTCTCGCTAAGTTGCTGAGGCTGACCCTGAACTTGCAATTCTCCTGCCTCAACCTCCCAAGTACTGGGACTATGGGCATGTGCCACCCCCCAACTTAATATAGATAATAACACTGAGGGGTGCTCTCCTCATCACAACGCAGCGCCCACTCCCTGACTTCTTGTCCTTTCAGCCCTGCCTCTGAGGGGTGCCCTGTGGGTTTCTATGAGGCGGAGGGGAGTCCAGCTGACTAGAGCATGACAAGAAAGAGCTGTTTGCCGCCTGGTACCCCCATTCAGCCCTGCACAGTTCCACCATCTCTGTCTCCCCCATTCCTGGTTTTCTCCCTGTGGGATGTCACCGGCTCCTGGGGCTGCCTCGGTGCCCCTCCAGGCCCTTCTCCTCTCTGTATCGGTCAAGGTGAGCTTGTAACTTGGGGATGCTCACTCTTTCTTTAGTAGCGGAGGACATCACCTACCTGCTGTGAGAAATCTGGAAGCTGCTCTGTGCAAGGCCAGGGGTCTGCGTGAATTATAGCTTGGGACCCAGGTGAACTCGATATATAAGCAATGTCCTTTCAGAGCCTCCTAAGTGTTCCCTGGTTATCTGAGACTCTGATCTCCCCTGTGGCCCATGCCCAGATGGCAGGCCCAGGACAACTCCTTTAATCTTTTTTCTTTTTCAGTGTTGGGGCTGGAATCCAGGGCCTCATGTATGCTAAGCAAGTGTGCTACCACTGAGCTACGCACCCAGTCCCCTGGAGTGTCTGTTGAAAGGACTGAACTTTTTTTTTTTTTGGTACTGGTGATTGAACCCAGGGGCATTCTACCTCTGAGCTACACCCCAGCCCTATTTTTTATTGTTTATTTTGAAATAGGGTCTCGCTAAGTTGCGGAGGGCCTCACTAAGTATCTGAGGCTGGCCGTGAACCCGGATCCTCTGGTCTTAGCCCCCCAAGTACTGGGATTACAAGCATGTGCTGCCATGCTTGGCTAGGACTGAACTTTTAATTCCCACTGCACGGCCAGCGGGGGCAGAGGTTTTCTGGGCTGGAGGGAGTCTGGTGGTGCCCACAGCCCAGGTGTCGTATTCTCTTTGCTCTGAAGGACAGCTTGCAAGGGACTTCAGTGGTCCCACGAGTAACCACACTATAATTTCTCACATTTTCAGAAATCTTTAAGGGACAAAACTGACCCACATAAGGGAGTGTATCAGTCAGCTTCATGTTGCTACAAGGAAATATCTGAGGCAGCTACTTATAAAGAGAAAAGGTTTATTCATCTCACAGTTTCGGAGGTCCAAAGGCTCAGTTCTGGTGCGGGTAGTGATTGGTGGCACATCATGGGGAACACTCACACCTCAGACCAGAAGCAGAGAGAAACTGAGAAGCTGGGTCCCCCAATCCTCTTTGAGGGCAAGTCCCCAGTGACCTGAGGACCTCCCATGAGGACCTGCCTTCCCCAGGTTCCATCGCCTCCCAAGGTTTACCCATAGACCTCTGGGGGGACACTCAACAGCCAAACTATGGCAGCGAGGAATCCACAAATTGGACTAGCAGGGTCCCACTTGCTCCTGGGGTCCTCAGACAGGGCCAGTCTGATGAAGATTCAACTAACGTCACATAGAAACTGTCATGACAGGAGGTGGGGACACTAGAGACTTCAGCTCACCAGGCCTGGTAGCATCAGCCTTGAGAGAAGCCTGGGGAGGAGACGGCAGGAACCACTGGAGTACAACACCACACCTGGAGGAGCGCGCAGGGCCGGGGACTCAGGTAGCCCAACCAGCACAGCTTCGGGTGGACTGGAAGAGGGAAGGGGACAACGGGCAAGCTGGAGATCAGGTGTTTCTTCTTTTTGTATTTTAATTTTTTTTTTGTGGTACTGGGAATTGAACCTAGGGGCATTCTACCTCCGAGCTACACCTCCAGCCCTATTTTATTTTTCTTTCTTTCTTTCTTTCTTTCTTTCTTTCTTTCTTTCTTTCTTTCTTTCTGTGCTGGGGGTTGGACCCAGGGGCATTCTACCTCTGAGCTCACCCCCAGCCCTATTTCATTTTTTATTTTGAAACAGGGCCTCACTAAGTTGTTGAGACTGGATGCAAACCTGAGATCCTCCTGTCTCAGCCTCCCAAGTACTGGGATTACAAGCATGCGCCACCATGCCCAACTTATTTTATTTTTTTTTTAATTTGGAAACAGGGTCTCATTAGGTTGATGAGAGTCTCACTACTTGCTGAGGCTGTCCTTGAACCTGTGATCCTCCTGTCTTAGTCTCCCAAGTACTTGGGATTACAGGCATGCACCACCATGCCTGGCTTCTTTTTGTATTTTAAAGTAGAACCTAAAGGCTCAGATTAAGGGTTAAAAATGATGAAACAGACCTGATATAAACCAAGTTATTTTGGGGATAAGTTTTCCTGGATGCTGTTGTGGGGAAGGTGGCATGTTTCAACGTTGGCAAAATAAAATAGAAATGTGTGTTAGTCTTGTCTCCCTAACACAACTATAAATGCCTTGGAGCTGGGGCTGAGATCGCAGTTGAAATGGAGTGGGGGCTGTTGGAGAAAGTCTCTCGCCAGAGGTGTGCACGGCCGACCAGTGGCGCTGACCGATACCCTTGTCCCTGGCTATGGGAAACAGAAGCCTGAGGTTTCAATTTTGCCCATTGTTGTTACTGTCATTTGTCACCGAGCTCAGTGAAGGCTGGCTGGATGGTTAAAAATGTCAGGGCTGGAAAGGTGGATGTGAACGCTTGACAACTGATGGGGAACTGAAGGCCAGATGGGCTGGGGAACAGGTTCCATGGGACCAAGACATCAGGCCCTAAGGCTCATGGGAGAGCTCCCTCCATTCATTACAGATACAGAGAACTGAGTCCCAGAGGGGGCAAGTGGCCGGTCTAGGTCATACAGATAATCAGGAGCAGAGCCAGGCCTTCCGGTCTCTCTGCATCACCAAGTACCCAACTCCCAACCCCCAACCATTAGAACACAGCTCTAAAACACCTGGGCTGCTCCGCTGGACTCTCACCAGACAGCCTGGGCTTGGGGTTCCTGCTCTGGGGTGCCACAGGATTGCACCGGGACGTTCAGCCAGTGCAACCCGCTCCCCAGGAGGGAAACAGTAGATTCTGCTTCAGTCACTATCTACTTGGATGTTGGCATCTCATCCCAGCTCTCTGGCCTCAGACCCTCTTTTTTTTTTTTTTCGGTACCGGGGATTGAACGCAGGGGCGTTCTACCTCCGCGCTACGCCCCCGGCCCTATTTTTTATACTTTATTTTGAAACCAGGTCTCACGAAGTTGCGGAGGGCCTCACTAAG